>ML258869.1:62502-84579 GCA_005239495.1 Nicotiana undulata
TATTCCCTCACCAAAGTTAGGCAAGACACTTACCTCGGTCCAAAGTATGGCAATCAACCCTCTAAGACCGCCTTTCCTTTATAATCCGACTCCGAAACAACGTTATCTATGCATAATTAATTCAATAATATCAATAAAGACTCAATAATATAATCCCCTAGCCCAGGTGTTCATTTTCTAGCATTATTCCCAAAATATCAAAATTTGACTCCGGGCCCACGTGGTCTAAACTCGAGGTTCGGACCAAAACCCGATCACCCATAACCCCACGAGTTCAAATATGTAATTAGTTTTAAGATCCGACCCCAAATTGAGGTTGAATCACCCAATTTTCCCAAAAACCTAACACTACCCAAAAACCCAATTTCCCACTTTGATTTCATGTTTTTAGGCCTAGATTCTAGTGATTAGTTAATGAAATTAAGAGAAAATGATGATAAGAACACTTACCTAGGGAGCTATGGAGGCTGGGGACCTTGATTCTCGGTTATGGAGGTTTGGGGAAGAAGAAAAGGGTGAAGAATGGCAAAAATCCCGTAATGGGTCTGTTTTAGACTTAATAAAATAACTGGGCAAAATATCTCTATGCGATCGCGTAAGCAGGAATGCGATCGCATAGAGACCAAGGTTGGGTGCACTGCGATCGCGGAATGGCTATTGCGATCGCACAGGTATACGACCCCTCCCTTATGCGATCGCATAAAGAAAACAGCGATCGCACATGGTATTTTCCTCCAGCTGCCCTTACCCACCTAATACACTATGCGATCGCGGAGTATGCTATGCGATCGCATAGTGTAACAGACTACCCCCCNTCCTATCTTTTTACACCCCGTTAACTACCCGAAACTCACCCGAGCCCCCGGGTCTCAAAAGAAAAAACACACACGTCTCCCAATACATCATACGGACTTGTTCAAGCTTTTAAATAATCAAAATATCATCAAAAACACGGAATTAAACCTCAAAACTCTTAGAAATTTCTTAAAACTTCATTAAGCTTAACTTTTCCAATTTTTATTCGAATCACGTCATTTCAAGTCCGTTTTACACCAAATTTCACAGATAAGTCACATAACATATAATAAACCTGTTCCGAACTTGGGAACCATAATACGGGCCAGGTAACACAGTTTTCACATAATTATTCATTTTCAAAAGCCTTTATTATTTTCAAAAAACAATTTGCTTTTAAAATTCATTTCTCGGACTTGGGACCTCAGAATTCGATTCCGGGCATACGCCCAAGTCCCATATTTTCTTACGGACCCTCCGGGACCGTCACATCACTGGTCCAGATCCGTTTACCAAAAATGTTGACCAAAGTCAACTTTATTCAATTATTTCATTCAAATTCCATTTTATCAAATTTTCACATAGAAGCTTCCCGGCTACATGCCCGAGCTGCGCACGCATATCGTGGTGAGATTAACGGAGGCTTTCGAGGCCTCGGAACACAGATTTAGCTAAAAATACTTAGGATGACCTTTTGGGTCATCACAATATATGGTCTCTTTCCTTATTTGTTACCAGTTTATTGCCGTTTGAAGTTAACTTCCTTAATTAAGGGAGTACTTGCACTGCTTGTTACACTAATCGATTTCGAGTCCCAAAATTACTGAACTAAATTGATTCTTTCCTTACAAATCCTGAACTTGCCCTCTTTGCCTTGTTTGAATCTTTACCGTTTGAATTAAATCCCTTGACTTCAGGGAGTACTTGCCTTAATTTCTAATTAATTGATTTCGAGTTCCTTAATTACTACTTGACTTGATATTTACCTTATTCATCACTTGCTTTTCAACTATATATACTCTGCGTTCACTCTTAGAAAAAAAGGACACTAACACTGAGATTCATACTGAAAACACGGATACATCGCACAACACACACAACAATACACATTATTATCTCTGGTGCTCTAGCTCTTTTTCTTTCTTTGTTCTACTGTTGTTCCCTGCTCTAGTCTCTTAGTAGCCGGATGTAAGCCAAGGCTACTATTGTGTTATCACTTGCTCTTACATTCTGCTGTGCTCTTCTATCATCTTGTATGTTCTAATTAATTTTCAAAAGCTCCAAACCAATGTGTTTATTTATATTTCAGTTTGTCATATTCCGAGTTGTCTTCTACCTATGTTTCTACTATTCAACATGTAATTAATTCCTTGTTTGCCTGTTGATACTTGACATGTTTGCCTCTTTACATGTCTATGAGTGAAGTCAATACTTGTTATAAACCTTGCCTATTTCTATATACATCCGTAGGTCATTCCTTTTCCTGCTCAAGTATCATGTGTCCCCTGACCCCCCTAAACCTTTTACCTATTATTGCTTATCCTACTTATGACTTATATGCATATGACTATTGTTTGCTCCTAATCTTACTCGTTATGATTGTCTCCTGCTACTGTCTACTACCATGTCTACACTCAGCCATTTCTTGGTCCCCTGAACCTCTTTGATTTTGTGTACTCATGCTTAGTAAGTTTTTCATAAGTTTCTTTATCTCTTGGTGTTATTATGTGATCTATTTTTCCCTTTTTCCCCATTATCCTTGTGTGCAATCCTGTATTGATGAACCTTTGATTAATGTTTCTCTTTATTTTAAGTTAATCTTTCAAAAAATAACTCTCCAGTTTTGAAAACTCTTTTCTTAAACTATGAACTTTCCTCTCTTCCCTGCACTTACACTCCTCCTAGAAAATTAGGTCCTACCCCCTTCGTGTGAGCATTGCCTTGAGTACCCCTGAGTACTCATTGAACTTTGACACACAATACTGGTAACTCTATACTGCACTTGTTAAAATCTTGGCAATTTGCTTGGGTGCTGGTATTGGCCAGGGATCCATTGGGCCCTTTGGGAGCTTTGCCGTACCCATGCCATTAAGGTTGTGAAACTCGAAAGGAGTGAGGCTGGGAGATTTGGTCTGGTTGAAGGATCCTTATAGAATAACTTCTTATTTTCCTTTTTCATCAATGTAATTTATTATTCAGGCTTGTAATAACTTGTAAGCGAACATTGGGGCTGGATAGTGAATGTGGGAGGGGTTATGCATGCTTAGCTTAGGTGATGGGTAGAAAACATGCCTATAGGACTTTATTTGTGAATTAGATAACTTGTATAGGACATGCATCTCACATAGTAGAAATCCTGTTTTAGGTCTTTCACTTTCAGCATGTTATCATCCCCATTCCATAATCCTGATCAATTAATAACAAACATAATAAACTGTCATGAGGTCATTACTGACTTTCCATCTTAGAAACCATGTGTTAGGAATTTCTATGTACATTAGATATCCTGTTGTTTAGGATCTTATACTTGTTTGAATTGCAAATCGTTAAAACGCCTAATTAGCATGCTTAATCTAATAAAATGCGGTTATCCTACTTGACACATTTTCTGCAAATATATGCTTTAAAATCAGAATCCAAATATGCATATTCACCTTTTGAGATAGTTAGGCAATGTATACGATGCCCAGGCAACTTTAGGCCGAATGCGATAAAATCAAACCAATTATGTTTAGGGCTAATCAACCTCTTTAACCTTTTGAACCATGTTGCTCCCATTCTTGTTTTACCTCACTGAGGTTCACTTTGTTTTACTAAAACTCTGGCTCTATTTTAAAACATTCTTGAAATTATACATTTGCTTCCCTTAGGACTTTCTGAGTTTTGCACTGTTACACTTTAAACTACTGGGTTTTCAAAGATACTTCACTCTACTCAAAATCGTTCCATTTTGAACCCTTGCTCTGAATATGTTAAGCTACTGTATTTTGGGTCACTTATCACTATTTTTTACTTCAAAACCGGGCCTCAATAATTTTTGGCTATGTTTCCTGAAAGCTTTAAATCATTGTACTTCTTAATTTTATCACTCCCCCTAAACAACTGCATTTCTAAAAAATCAACTATTTCTTTGAATTACTCCTTCATTAAGTTTTCCAAATCAGACTCCTCTTGCAACTCACTGTTTTACTCAAAACTCTTTTTTTTAAACTCCCATATTTGAGACTTTAAATGTGTTTGAGACGTGCTACCTACGTGTTTACTTGTGGAGGGATCTGTGAGCCCCGTATCTGCCCTTATGTGTTCCCCATATCTGTAGTCCTATTTGTTTTACATGTCGCTTAGAATTTTATCCTTTTAAACCTAAGAGTTCAGCCTAGTACTCACCTTGTAGGATTAGTAGTTCTAAATAACCTCCAGGATTCATAGAATGGGATGGGTAATAGCACGCAATAAGCATTCGCAACCAACACATGCATTTAAATAACCTTTACGGGGTGGGAATGGTAGAATACGGATGTGATGACCGGTGCGCTAATACCACGTGTAGCTGCCTTTCGAGGTGTGAAATACCGGGTATTGCATTGATGTGATCCGTATTACTTTAAACCTAGGACGGTTCTTTTCAAATGCTTATTCTAATGCTTTCTCCAAAACTTTTAAAGATTTTCATGCTTGTTTGAAATCCCCTCTTATATGAACCTTGCTTGCTATTTGTTCACCGTCCAAATTCACAAAACTTCTTGGCTGGGACCCACAATTGTTGATCTTGAGGGGTGCCTAACACCTTCCCCTTGGGACAATTTCAAGCCCTTACCCAATCTCTGGTAATGCAAACTAGTTCATGAGTTTTCAATTCTAGGTGCCCTAACGCACCATAAAAATCGTTAGGTGGCGACTCTTCCTTAAACCCTTTCCTTTAAGGAGTTGTTCAAAATGTCATAAACCCGATCTCTCCGTACCTAACTTGTGCAATAGGAAAAAGGGGGCGCGACACATATAAGTTAGGAGCAACCACGCTTCCATGAAAGACTATACAACAAAAATCATCCGACAAGGCATACCAAACTATACATAAGCCGAGACCTGTCTATGAGCCTCTAAAGGAGCATAAGTAATGCAACATAGTTGGAACAGGGCCCCGACTTACCCATAATATCTATAACAAAAATGCATACCAAGACCACAACAAGTCCGGAGAAGGGATCTCGCCTATAACCGCTGAACTAGAAAGCCTACTGTGGTGGGGGAACTGCGTCTACTTGTATATCAGGACCTGCAACACGACATGCAACATCCACAAATAAAAGGATGTCAGTACGAATAATGTACTGAGTACGTAAGGCAGGTCAATATAAATATGAACAATAATGTAAAGAGAGGTAGAGAAGATACAACCTGTAACATCTGAGTGCTTCTAAGAGACAGTAACATGAAATGCATGATACATATATACACATAATATTTTAAACACATCCGCCTCTGTGGGCATCACCATCATCGTATCAACATCCACCTCTGTGGGCATCATCATCATCATATCATACCCGGCCTCAATGAGGACTCGGTAAACCCAACTGATTAGTGGTTGCACAATAGGTGCCATACCTGGCCGACTATAGCGCGGATCGATAGAGTAAAATAGATACATATATATAATTCATGCAGGACTCATTGAAATCATGTTCTGAACATTTCAGAGTGACGTAAAGTCGATATTCTACGTACACATCATTAGGGCTAACTCTTCATCGAGAATATTATAAGAATCAGGAAGTACCAACAACATTGATAACATAAGAATAAGAGAAGCAACCTCAACATCAATTGTTCCATAAGAAGGGAAACAATGTAAGTACTGCTAGCTTCTAAGAGTAGAGTATCTTTGGAAGCTCGTTCATTGCATTATGTACAATCGGAGTCATGCAAAAGAAGGTAAGGAATAGCCTCACATACCTTGTATATACTGCCCCAATCTCAAGCTATGCAATTTTCACGACTCCGTAGTCCACAATAAGAGAAATGACACTATCGTTATCATTTAAGCGTCATAACTATTGTGTACCGACCACAACCTATTTTACGATGAAACGGACAGAACCTACCCTATATATATGGCTTCACAAAATTCAAAACAATCACCAAACAGCCCAAACAACATCAATAATAATCAAATTGAGCCTCCCAAAACAGTCCACACACAACCTAATAACTTCATACATAAGACGACTACCGTAGTCGTGTCAAACGACCCGAAAATCTTACGACGAACGACCAGACCACAACCCTACATCTATATGGTGTTTCTACACACCCTTAATCCTCCAAAACTCCACAATACAGTAGTAAAACACGAATCCCAACAGCAACACAAAACAGTCCGCTACAAGTGAATAACTCGAACTCACGGCTTCCAGTCACCGTCCCGTGAGTTCTTACAAGTATAATCCGAATTACCATAAATTTACAGCACAAAGAATGGATGAAATAGAGCGGTAAACTCACCTTACGTTTTGGATAACTCATCCCTTATCTTGGTTCTTCAAACTCTAGGGTTTACCCCCAATTTGAACATGAAAGAGAGGGAAAATCAATCAGGGTTTGTGGATAATTTTTGGGAGGAAGTTTATAGGGGTTTAGGTCTGGTTATTTGTGAAATATAATGAGGGATATATTGCAAGAGATAAACCTTTTAATGGGATCTTTGGCGGACCCGAAATTGCCTCCTTTTGGGCTATCATTTAACCAAGTAGGTGACCCACCTACTTGTCACCTAGCAGCTTGTATAGTCTCGCAAAAATGTCTATATCTCTATACTCTGATGTCGTATTGATAAACGGTTTAATGCGTTGGAAACTAGACTCATAGGGATTCAATTTGGTGGGTATATCACCCTCTTATTCCAAGTATATTGGGGGAAAATCTTAATGACATTTTACCTAAAGTTTAAGTAAAACTATGAACCTAAGTTGCGACAACTCTTGTCGACTTTTGTTTCATAACTCGTTTGACTTCAAGACTGTGATAAGGATATTATATGATTCAAATAACTTGAAACACGACCTCTTGAGAATATCAAGCACCCCTAGGTTTACCCAAGAATACAAGTTACAACATCCTTGATTTGTTTAACTTCTAATACGTGTTAATCACTCTTATTCACTCTTGTATCATTTAAGATCAATAGGATTAACTTCTTATCATCTCAAAGATAATCTCTTCTCATGATTACTTTGATTAACTTATGGCATGAGCCAACGTACGTGAATATGGGTGTAAACACGGGGAGAAACGAGTCAGGTAGGAAAAGCTAAACAGGCTTGCTTGACCGGGTTCACTCGGTTAGGCGCCGGCCCCGTCCCTCGGTTTTGGGACGTGACAATAACATGGTGAGAACATAGATATCAACAAAATAGAGCCACTATACAGTGCCATGGAAACAACAGAGTTTCACAGGGTGCACGCCCACACGCCCGTCACCTAGCATGTGCGTCACCTCAATACCAATCACATAACACGTATTGCATGGGTTTCATATCCTCAGTACTAAGTTTAGAAGAGTTATGTCACGCCCCAAAACCGAGGAACGAGACCTGCGCCTAACCGGATGACCCCCAGTCAAGCGGACCTGGATTGCCTTTCCTACCCAACGCATTTCCCCGTGCTCATAATATACATTGTTCCATATGGATTAGCCAATTTAGATTCAAAGTATGATTTACAACATAACCTCATTTTCCTCTTTTAACTTTCAACAATTGATGATCCAAAACATCCAAGTTACATACAACATTTCTGATGCGATCCACAATTACGGGTCAGTACAACAACCGCCCGAAATATACATATATACAACCCACACAGTGTCTACGGAGCCTCTAAGAGTACAAGGAGTTTTACATAAACTTGTCGGCAACAAGGCCCCATCTATACCTTTTACAACATAAGCAAAAGAGAATGATATAGTCCACACATGGCCCCAAGAGGAAATGGGGCTCACCAGAACTGCTGAAAAGATGAAGAGGAGGCACCACTAACGGCAGACTGAGCTACCTGTTATGGAACCACCTACATCCATATAAACGATGTATCTCCCCCGACAAAAGAGGCGTTAGTACCGTTGAATAGTACTAGTATGTATGAACAAACTTTACTCTAAGTAAAATCAAATAATACATAGATAGGAGACAGTTAAAGGAACCAACAGATAGTGCACAGAGATACAGAAACAAACACAATTGAGTGTTTCACAGATTCTTATTTCCACACAATCATATTCCACCCTTATTCCTTCTCGACAATCCACCCTTATTACTTCCTGTTGCGTCGTGCAACCTGATCTCATTGGACAATCACATTTCAGCCTTATTACATTCTGTTGCGGCGCGCAACCCGATCCCATCGTACAATCACATTCCACCCTTATTACTTATCGCATAATACCCTTATTCCTCCTATTGCGGCGCGCAACCCGATCCCATCGTACAATCACATTCCACCCTTATTACTTATCGCATAATACCCTTATTCCTCCTATTGCGGCGCGCAACCCGATCCCGCCGTACCATCATATTTCATAGAAACAATATCATACCACAATTAAATCACAAGGCTCCATATCATCAAGAGTACAATTTCATAACAGCCAAACAATCATGTGTTCGCAATAGTCTTTATCAACCATTAATTAAATCACAAAGATTTTCATCAACAAGAATATAAATTCATTACAACCAAAGATCCATATGAAATCAAGCCACAATAATCCTTGCCAATCAATGAGTTATTTACAATATTGCCATAGTCATTTAGTTCAATTAAATCAATTCACAACTCCTTTTCATCACTCACTACTCAACCCTTAGCAATTAGATTCATTCACACATTTGGGTCTGTTACCATTCTTTCATACCAACATATTGAAGCATTTAACGAACCTTGCACATGATAGACTAATCACAAAGAAATCACCTTTCACAATTTAAATTAGCATGGTAATCGACTAAGAAAATAAGAGAATGAAATCTTACACCTCAACACAGCCGGACAATCAATTTCATATATACTCAGCAAGAAACTCATATTGAATGCTCGGACACTAACAAGGTGACTCTACGAAAATTAAAGTTAGCCATACATACCTCGAGTCGAAATTACCCTTTAATATCTATCCCATTTCACCGAACCGTCTAGCACCGTCAATCTAGTCCACAATGTGACATATTTCACTTAGATTTAGGAACCATGAACATAACTCGAACTCATTTAGGCATTTTAGCGAATGTTATGTGACCCCTTAGATTACTAACCCCTTTTTTGTGAATAATTACCTAAACTCGTTTCCCTTTTCTAGATTATGGAGTTTAACTCACATGCATGCAAGGTATCGACTTTTATTTTCAAGAATCAACTTATGTGTTCTACCCCTTTTTAGCTAAAACCTGAGAATTAAAAGGAAATGGGGTGGGGACTTACCTCTTATAGTGAAGAAGATGAAGATTACTCGGTAATTTCCAAGCCTGAGTAAAGATGATGGACCAATTTGATGAAGACGAAGACATTCTCTCACTAAACCCACTCTCCCTTCTCTCTATTTTTGTTCAGATAGATGTTAAAAATGAAGGGGAGGGGTGTTTTATTAAACTGGGGGTCGGGTGTAAAATTAGAAATTAAAAGAGCCCCAAAGCAGGAAATGTGTTCAGGAATGGGATCGCATTCCTGCTATGCGGTCCGCATTCCTGTCGCATAGTTGGCCCTCAAATGGGCCAAAAGGGGAACCAGACTGCCCTGGTCTGCGACCATTATGCGGTCCGCATACATGTTATGCGATCGCATAACTCCCTCCGCAAGAACCAAGGTGCAAGAATGCGACAACTATGCGGCCCGCATTCTCAAAATGCAATCGCATCTTGGGCCATATAGATGTCCTCAAATTGGATAGCTAGCTGTCCAGGTATGCGACCACTATGCGATACGCATACCTGATCTGCGATCGCATAGTGTACCACAGATCTGCGCAATTCTGGAAAATTTTAATTTTTAAGTCCCGGGGTACTTTTTACTCAAAAAGGTCCGTTTTTAAGAATTTCTACAGTTATAACAACACAGAGACCTATTCAGGCATTATTTTAGACATGAAATTTTTACATCCTCCCCCACTTAAAATCATTCGTCCTCGAATGAGGATCCGAGAATCATTTTTTTTTGGAAACACAATATGCTAACCCCCAATTTTCACTAACTCCGATATTTTCTGAAAATTTTGCCAGAGTTTCCTTTGTAATTAGGCCTATCTACTTGTCAGAGATCTCCTGAAACACATGTTGTAACCAATTCCACACATTACCAGTCACTCAATCAACTCGCATATAATTGGGTTCCCTCAACAAGTTGTATACAATTCAATTACTTCAACATGATATACATAATTCGGTTAACATCACAAATTTCATATCATTTAACTATCATATTAATTGCACATAATTTAACTTACATCAAGGAGTTGCACATTACCCAAATAATCACAACATACACAAATATGGCACAACTTGAGATGCTACAATAGTAAGGAAATTAGGAGAGTGAAGTGTTATTGCACAATATTAGACACAAGGGTGTGATTGCTTAGAGATGGCAGTTCTCACAAACACTACTAGACTTATTCAAACAAATGGGGATATTTTTCTTTCATAACATTTTCCGCTTCCCACGTGGCTTCCTCGACTTGTTGACTTCGCCATAACACTTTAACAGAAGCAATCACTTTGTTTCTCAATCTACGGACTTGCCTATCGCGAACAGCAACCAGAACCTCTTCATAAGACAATTTTCATTAATTTCAATGGTCTCAACTTGCACAATGGCAGCTGGATCTCCAATCACCTTCTTTAACATGGACACATGAAACACTGGATGCACTAATGACATTTCAAGGGGCAATTCCAGCCTATATGCTACTTTCCCTATGCTTTGAGCAATTCGATACGACCCGACATACCTCGGGATCAATTTCCCTTTCTTCCCAAACCGCATCACTCCCTTCATGGGAGACACCTTCAAGAATACCCAATCATCTACTTGGAACTCCAAATCATTACCACTAATGTCCATATAGGATTTCTAGAGACTCTGAGCAGTTTTCATCCTCTCCTGAATGACTCTTAATTTTCCATAGCTTGGTGCACAAGATCCGGTCCTAACAATTCTGCCTCACCAACCTCAAACCATCCAATCAGAGACCTACACCTCCTTTCGTAGAATGCCTCAAATGGGGCCATCTGAATACTAGCATGAAAACTGTTATTGTAAGCAAACTCTATAAGCGGCAAGTGATCATCCCAACTACCCTTGAAATCCAAAACACAAGCCCGCAACATATCTTCAAGCGTCTGAATGGTCCGCTCCGCTTGACGTCCGTCTGTGGGCGGAAAGCTGTACTGAGATTTACCTGAGTACCCAAACCTTGTTAAAATTTCCTCCAAAAGTTAGCTGTGAACTGGGCCCCTCGATCCGAGATAATAAAAACTGGAGTGCCATGGAGTCTGACTATTTCTTTGATATACAATTGAGCGTACAGTTCTGTAGTATCGGTGGACTTGACTGGCAAGAAATGCGACGACTTCGTGAGTCGATCCACTATTACCCAAATTGAGTCAAACTTGCGTTGAGTGCGAGGTAACCCTACCACAAAGTACATATTGATCATCTCCCATTTCCACATCGGTATTTCCATAAGCTGCGTCAACCCACCGGGCCTCTGATTCTCGGCCTTCACTTGCTGACGATTCGGACACCTAGCCACAAAGTTCGCCACACCTCTCTTCATATCATTCCACCAATAAATCTCCTTGAGATCGCGATACATTTTCGTAGAACCTGGGTGAGCAGAATACCTGGAATTATGAGCCTATGCCATTACCCTCTCCCGGAGATCATCCACATCTGGAACACATAACATCCCTTGACACCGCAAGACACCGTCATCATTTCCGAGTGAGAATGCTGAAGTCTTGTGGTTCAAAATTTCTTCCCTCAATTGCGCCAAAGCCAGATCCCTAAATTGCTTTCCCTTGACTTCCGCTACAAGCGAAGACTCTGCTCCATTACGCACCATGACATTCCCCTCATATGAGGTCGAAAGACAGACCCCAAGACTAGCCAACTGATAAACCTCCAGAGCCAAAGGCCTCTGACCTACTTCCAAATGAGCTAAGCTACCCATGGATTTCCAACTAAGAGCGTCGGCCACCACATTCGCCTTTCCTGGATGATATAAGATATTCATATCATAATCTTTGAGTAATTTTAACCACCTCCGCTGCCTTAAGTTCAACTTCTTCTCCTTGAATAAATACTGAAGACTTTTGTGGTCTGTGATCACGTCCACATGGACCCCATACAGATAATGCCGCCAGATCGTCAATGCAAACACAACTGCTGCTGGCTCTAAATCATGCGTTAGATAATTCTTCTCGTGATTCTTGAGTTTCCTTGAAGAATACGCCATAACCTTACCACATTGCATCAACACACACCCCAAACCAACCCTTGAAGCATCGCAATAAACCACAAATCCCTTTGTACCTTATGGAAAGGTCAACTCCGGCATCGACGTCAATCTTGATTTCAATTCCTGAAAACTCCTCTCACAAGCATCGGACCACAGTAACTTAATCGCTTTTTGCGTAAACTTAGTCAATGGGGAGTCGAGATGTAAGGACCCATAAAATATCTCATTTAATATGATGCCCGAATAAGTCCCCGAGTTGTTATAACTGTAGAAATCCTTAAAACGGACTTATTTTGAATAAAACGTACCCCATAATTTGAAAGATGTAATTTTTCGGAAATTGAGCGTTATGCGACGCACTATGTGATCGCATAACGGGTATACGGACCACATAGTGGTCGCATACCTAGGTAGGCCACTGCCTAAATTGAGGACAACTATGCGGTCCAGAATGCGATCGCATTCTAGCTATGCGGACCGCATTGGTGTCGCATTCTTACCCATTGGTTTTTGGTGAGGGAGGTTATGCGACGCACTATCCAAGAAGGGAAGGAGAGTTCTTGAGAGAGAAAGTGGTTCTTCCATCAATTTGATTTTTCAAAGTCCCTCAGGCCTGATATTTCGAGTAATCTTCTTCTTCCTCCTTCTATAAGGTAAGAGTTCTCAACACTATTTCCATTGATTTTATTATTTTAAACAAATGGAAGATTAGCGTGAATTGAGTCTTGAAAATATTAACTAAGACCTTGCATGCATGTTTAATAATGGTGTTAATCTGGTAAAAGAAAGTGGGTTGGGGTAAACTTCACAAAGAAGGGGTTGGTATTATAATGGGTCACAAGGTGTTCAGAAAAATGCTTAAGAGAGTTCGAACTGTATGCATGATTTCCAATTCTAAGTTTAATGTGTTTAATTTTGAACTAAATTGACGGTACTAGTCGGTTCGGTTATTTGTGAGTAAAAGTTAAAAAGGGATTTCGACTCCAGGTATGTATGGCTAACTTTAATCTTCGTATAGTCACCTTGTTGATGCCGGAACAGCCGCTATGTGATAATTGTCTAAGTATGTGTAAATTTGGGTGTTCTGAATATGTTGAGGAATGATGTCCTACTCTCTGACTGTCTAGTGGAATTCCATGTATGCAATTCAGAATTGTGAAAAGTGATTTACTTGTGAATGTTTTTCCATGTGTAAGGTTTGTTAAATACTCTAGTATGTTGGTACGAAGGATTGGTAACAAACCCAAGCATGTGAACATGACTAAGTGCTAAGGGTTGTGAAATGAAATGATGAACATGAATTGTGGCTGATTTAATCGTGCTACGCTGATTGTGATAATGTCTTATATGACTCGTAGTTGGGTAAGATTTGTTGTGACTTGAACTCATATGAATGGTAGGTTGTATTGAAATTGTGTTCTTATAATTAAATTTTCTTTAATTGAATTGTGAATTGAAAATGTTGACGGGGAATATGATTGTACGGTGGGATCGGGTTGCGCGCCGCAACAGGAGGAATAAGGGTGGAATATGATTGTACAGTGGGATCGAGTTGCACGCCGCAACAGGATGCAATAAGGCTGAGTTGTGCTTGTCCAGTGGGATCGGGTTGTGCGCCGCAACATAATAAATAGATATGATTGTCAGGTAAGATCGGGTTGCGAGCCGCAACATGTAGAAATAAGGGTGGAATGTTGAGAAGGAATAAGTGTGGAGTGTGATGGTTTTGAAATAAGAACCTGTGGAACTTTAATTGTGATTGTTTCGGTATCTCTGCATTGTGACTGTTTGATATCTATGACTGTTTATTATCTTTGCATTGTTGATCTTGCTTAGAGTAAAGTTTTCTCATACATACTAGTACTATTCAATGGTACTAACGTCCCTTTTGTTGGGGGCGCTACATTTTATGATGATTGTAGGTGGTTCCTTAGTAGGTAACTCAGCCCACCGATAGTAGTGCCTCCTCTCCGTTGCGTCAACCGTGTTGGTGAGCCCCACTTCCTCTCGGGGCCATGTGTGGTTCATGCCACCTTCTTTGGGTCTATTTAGTATTGTAAGGTATAGCCACAACCTTGTTGCCGGCAAGTATTGTATAAACTCCTACTACTCGTAGAGGCTCCGTAGACGCAATGTGGGTATTGTACCTATGTATTTTGGATAGTGACAATCGTGGTCCACGTGGTAGAAGTATGTATGTTGTATGTGTTTTGGTAAGCATTTGGTATCATATGTTGTTAACGCTAAGAAGAAGAAATGAATTCAAGTCGTAATTTTATGTTTAAGACTAACTTGCTATTTCACACATATATCGTATATTGAAATCACGTGGGTAATGCGTAGGATAGGAAAGGCAAATCCAAGTCCGCTTGACTGGGGTCCTCCGATTGAGCACCGGTCGTGTCCCTCGGTTTTGGGGCGTGAAAAACTTGGTATCAGAGCCTATGGTTATAAAAGTGTCTAGTAGAGCCTTTCTTATCGGTGTGATGTTGACCACATCTATAATTAGGGGGCTACATGAGCATTTAAGAAAATACCCTTTCATAGTTATTCTGTATCGTGCGGTGAAGTGGAAAGTGAAATCATCCTTTCCTAACTCGTGCATTGTCCCGAATTTGCAGTAAATGGCACCAAAGAAGAGGGCTCGACTCGGCCTTCAGGCCAATGGCACCCCAAGTGTGGCCGTGAATTCTGTACTAGATGGTGCAGGTGAGAGTGATTCCCCGATTTTGAATCTGCCTGGCCTTTCTATTCCGGACCAGAGTGTTCCTGTTCCTGCTGCGGCAGAGGGTGCTGCAATCCCTTCCACTGACATTCCTGATCCTTCTTCAGTTCCAGCTTTCGGTCCCGGTACCTCCGATGGGGACCTTAAGGGAGCTATCCATATGTTGACTCAATTGGTGGCCGCTCAGACCCAAAGATCTCATGCTGACCCTACGTCCTCTAGGGGGCAGGGAGATTCCTCCGGTTCCAGAGTCAACCCGTTTCTGCGGTTGGCACCTCCAGAGTTCTCAGGTACTGATCTAGGGAACAATCCGCAGGATTTTCTAGATGAGATGTACAAGACTCTTCGGGTTATGAATGCTACAGAGACAGAGGGGGTTGAGTTAGCTTCTTATAGGCTGAGGGGAGCAGCATATTCCTGGTTCGAGACGTGGGAGGGTTCCCGTGGGGAGGGAAGTTCTCCGGTGAGGTGGGATGAGTTCGTTGATGCTTTCATGGATCACTTCTTGCCTGCCGAGACTGTGGCAGCCCGTGCTACAGAGTTTGAGGTCCTCAGACAGGGCACCATAAGTGTGTGGGAGTACCACATGGAGTTCGTGCAGTTATCTAAGTATGCTCCTCACGTTGTGTCGACTATGGATGTCAGGGTTCGAGGTTTCGTTCAGGGCCTTAGTCCCTTTGTTGTGAATGAAGCTGCTACACCTGCCTTGCACTCAGACATGAATTATGGGAAGATCGTGGGATTCGCCCAAGCTACAGAGGCTAGGAAATTGAAGATAAGGTCAGAAAGAGAGAGTAGCAGCAGGGCCCGGTCAGCAGGCCACTCGGGGAGTTCAGTTGGAGAAGGGAGACCAGTTCATGGGAGAGGGTCATCAGGGTCGTCCCAGTCTTACGCACAATACTCAGCTAGTGCACCACCATCCGTGCACAATTATCAGCAGGGAGTTCGTTTTGGACCCGATTTGGCTAGCAGGAGGTTTCTTCAATCAGGACGTTCGGGTGGGAGATCCCAGCAGCAGCGACAGGGCCCATGCCCTAAGTGTGGGAGGTTTCATACTGGATCTTGTTACGTGGTTATCCCAATGTGCTGTAGATGCGGAGTGAGAGCTCATATTTTGCGGGACTGTCGTGCGCCCAGTCAGGGCCCAGGTAGGGGTTTTGCTCAGCCATACGGTTCTTCAGTCGCCACATCCTCAATGCGTCCTCCAGCTCCAACAGGGCATGGTGCAGTTAGGGGTAGAGTACGAGGTAGGGGCGGACCCAGTCGATTCTATGCTTTAAGTGGTTGCTAGAGTACGAGGGCTTCTCCAGATGTTGTCACAGGTATTCTGACTGTACAAGCCCTTGATGTTTATGCTCTTATTGATCCAGGGTCCTCTTTGTCTTATGTTACCCCATTTATTGCTTCAAGTTTTGGGATAGTACCCGAACAACTTCATGAGCCGTTTTTTGTATCAACTCCAATTGGTGATTCAATTACCGTCGCGCGAGTCTATAGAAATTATGTTGTCACGGTGTGTGGTCGAGATACCACGACCAATCTTATCGATCTTGGGATGGTAGATTTTGATGTTATCATGGGAATGGACTGGCTTTATTTGTGCTTTGCTAAACTTGACTGCTGAGCTAGTTATCGAATTGAACGGGAATGATGTTGTGCCGAGAGGTAGGTTTATTTCCTATCTTAAGTCCTCGAAGATGATCAGGAAGGGATGCACCTGTCATTTGGTCTGGGTCGCGGATACAACTTCAGAGGTGCCTGCTCCTGAATCCGTGCAGGTTGTGAATGAGTTTCTTGAAGTATTTCCTGATGAGCTTCCAGGGATTCTGCCAAATAGAGAGATCGATTTCGGGATTGATGTACTGTAAAGACCCGTAAAATTTCTTGCTTAAAATAATGCCCGAATAAGTCCCCGAGTGGTAACTCTGGGAAATTCTTAAAACAGACCTTAATTTTTTTAAAAATACCCCAGATTTGAAAGGACTTAATTTTTCCAGAAATTGGGGGTTATGCGACGCACTATGCGATCACATAACGTGTATGCGGACCGCATAGTGGTCACATACACGGGCAGATCGCTTCCCAATTGAAGGGGTGTTATGCGACGCATAATGCGATCGCATAACTTGTATGCGACGCATAATGCGATCGCATAATGAGTATGCTGACCGCATAGTGGTCGCATACCCGGGCAGAATGTTTTCAAAATTTTGCCCACCTGGGGGCCATTCTGCGGTCCAATATGTAGACCGCATGTCAAGAATGCAATCGCATTCCTGACCGCATATTCGACACAGTCTTTTAATTTTCTAAATTTTTATACGCGACCCCAGTTTCATTTAACCCCTGCCCCCTTTCATTTTAACAAGTTTTCTGAACAAATAGAGAGAAGGAAAGGAGTGTTCTTGAGAAAGTAAGTGATCCTTCAATCAAAGTGAATTTCAAGGTCTCTCAGGCCTGGCAATTCGAGTAATCCCTTTCTTCCCCATTCTATCAAGTAAGGTTCCCAACCCCTTTTCTTTCTTTTTATTAATTTTCTGATTTTTAAACAAAGGAAGGGTTGGCCTGGAATGAATCTTAGAAATATTAGCTAAGACCTTGCATGCATGTTTAGAAAAATGGTGCTAATCTAGTAAGAGGGAGTGGGTTGGGGAAAACTTCACAAAGATAGGGTTAGAAATCTAATGGGTTCACATAGTGCTTGACAAAATGCTTGAGAGAGTCCGAATTGCATGCATGACTTCAAATTCTGAGTTGAATATGTCTAATTGTGAACTAGATTGACGGTACTAGTCGGTTCGGTGGTTGTGGGTTAAAGTTGAAAAGGGAAACTCGACTCCAGGTATGTATGGCTAACTTTAATCTTTGTAAAATCACTTGTGGTGTTCGAGCATACGGTACGTGTATTGTTATAAATATGTGCAACTGGTTGTCCGAATTATGTTGATGTGTGAAGTGTAATACTTGTCTGTCTTTAGTTGACCACCACACTACCACGTTACGAAAACAGTGCTAAAGGGATAATGAATCCAAGATGTATGAATGTATATGCTAAGGGCTGTGTAAAGAAGCTGTATTCTTATTGCTGAAATTTTCTGTGATTGAACTGTGATTTGTCATCGTTCGAGTGACTGTAATTGTCAGGTGGGATCGGGTTGCGCGCCGTAACAGGGGAGATAAGGGTGATATGTGAGAAGTGATAAGGGTGTAATTGAAATTGTCAGGTGGTATCGGGTTGCGCATCGCAACAATTGTCAGGTGGGATCGGGTTGCGCGCCGTAACAGGGGAGATAAGGGTGATATGTGAGAAGTGATAAGGGTGTAATTGAAATTGTCAGGTGGTATCGGGTTGCGCATCGCAACAATTGTCAGGTGGGATCGGGTTGCACGCCGCAACAGGAAAAATAAGGGCGAGATGTGAGGAGGGACAAGGATGGAATTGAAATTGTGATTTTGATTAAGTGAAAAATTGTGGAACTTCCATTGTATGTCTTTCTACGTCTTGTGCAGTAATTGTGTGACTCTCTGTCTGTCTCTTGCTTGCGCATTATTGAGTTTACTTTGAGTAATGTTTGTTCATGCATACCAGTACAATTCAAATGTACTGACGCCCCTTTTTGCCGGGGGCGCTACATTCTTGTGATGATTGTAGGTGGTTCTAGAGCAGGAACTTCAGCACACCGACAGTAGTGCCTCCCTCCTCGTCCTATCAGCGGTTGTGGTGAGCCCCTCTTCTCTCGGGGCCCAGTGTGGCTCATGCCATCTTTCCTCCCGGATTCTTACTTTGGTACTTGTGTAAGGTATAGTCAGAGCCTTATTACCGGCAAGTATTGTATAACTCCCTTGTACTCTTAGAGGCTCCGTAGAGACAATGTGGGTAATGTACATATGTATTTTGGGTAAGTAACGGTACGGTTCGGAATCGTGATCCACGTTGGTAAATGTTGTATGTATTTTGTAAGTATTTGGTATAATATGTTGGTAATGATAAAAAGTAGAAATGAATCCAAGTTGTAAGTTTATGCTTAAGCCTAAATGGCTATTTCACATGAATAATGTATACTGAAATCATGGGGTAACGTGTGGGATAGGAAAGGAAATTCCAGGTCCGTTTGACCGGGGTCCTGCGATTGAGTGCCGGTCGTGTCCCTCGGTTTTGGGGCGTGACATGTACTACCAGATACGCATCTAATATCTATTCCACCTCACAGAATGGCTCCAATAGAGTTGAGGGAGTTAAAGGAACAATTGAAGGACTTATTAGAAAAGGGGTTCGTTCGACTGAGTGTGTCGCCTTGGGGCGCACCCGTTCTTTTTGTCAGAAAGAAGGATGGGTCGCTTCGGATGTGCATTGATTATCGGCAGCTCAATAAAGTCACCATCAGAAACAAATATCCATTGCCTCGGATAGATGATTTGTTCAACCTGTCACGACCCAAACTGATGGATCGCGACGGGCACCCGGTACCTTACTCAACCGAGTACCAACGTAACATATCTTTCTTATTACATCATCATATACACGTGACATACGGGCCTAATAGGCTAACATGATCATTTATAAACTCAAAACATAAGCCGATAAGGCCGTACAATCTTTCACGTACACGACATATGTCTACAAGCCTCTAAGAGTACATAAACGTCATACAGGTCGGGACAGGGCCCCACCATACTAATCAGTACATGTCCTTATCTTACTTACCACATAAGAAACTCCGGAGCAAATGAAGCGCACCAACACTTTCCGCTGAGCTGATAGCCTACTTAGAGGACTCTAGACCTGTCTATCAGGACCTGCGGGCATGAAACGCAGCGTCCCCAGGCAAAAGGGACGTCAGTACGAATAATGTACTGAGTATGTAAGGCACATAAATAAATACATAAGAGACATGGAAGAGATATAGAGTAATTGACTCAACCTGTATGTCTGGATAACTCTGTAAATAATAAATCACTTTTAGTATCATGCATATGCGTATGAATGTCATGTCGTGCATAGGTATATGTTTCATAACATCATCAGCCTCTGAGGGCATCCCATCATATCATATCGGCCACTGTGGGCAAAATCATCATCGTATACCAGCTGATCAGGTGGTGGTGCGTATATAACGCCATAACCTTTCCCATATCCCATATACATATATATACATACATATATACGCGTATATAACGCCGTTTGAATATACATACATATATACGCGTATATAACGCCGTTTGAATCATATTTCAGCCACTGTGGGCAACATCATCATCATATACCAGCTGATCAGGTGGTGGTGCGTATATAACGCCATAACCTTTCCCATATCCCATATACATATATATACATACATATATACGCGTATATAACGCCGTTTGAATATACATACATATATACGCGTATATAACGCCGTTTGAATCATATTTCAGCCACTGTGGGCAACATCATCATCATATACCAGCTGATCAGGTGGTGGTGCGTATATAACGCCATAACCTTTTCCCATATCCCATATACATATATTTACATATATACGCGTATATAACGCCATATGGTCATGGGTCAATGCACATGTGTGAAATGCATGAAAAGTACGTAATAATGTTAATATTTTTTTCGGATAAACTTTTCCAACTGCGTATTATTCTGAGACCCATGAATAGAAAATAATAATAATTCTCAAAGGGAATCAAAAATATATACTCCCCTACTATTTTTATGAATAGAATAATTTATAAAAACTGTGTATTTGCTCGTTTCTTCAGTATAATTTAGACCATGCCAAAAGAAAGAAGGGATAGCCTTAACATACCTAAGATGATTCTCTTGATAATCCCTCTAATACACGTCTTTTACAAAAATATGTAACGGCGGATCGAAGTAGGAGAAAAACCCGTAACACCCATAGTTTCATCTCCTTTTGATGAACTTACATGCTATAGCATCCGAAAAAGAAAATTTCCTCGACTGACTTTATATAAAAATTAGCGTCTACTTCCTTCTCAATTTGATAACAAATAAGTTCTTAAAAATTTCAGAAGAATCATGGACATGAGAGCTAGTTATGCACATCACGTAAATTATCCTTTTCTGGCCCAATTCCATAAGATGAAAAAGTGCTACAACTATAATATTGGTAATGAAAACTAAAAGAGCCTCTTCTGATGCTCATATCTTTTTGTTATATATCCTTAGACTAGTTCCAAAAAAGACACCTAAATAAGGATCTCCCACTTAAAATTTTCAATTCTTATCAAGCATTCTTATCCCCAAAAGGTGACACCCGTATAATACACATATTAGTCACACCTTGCTTCAGTTGTCATGGTCCCACGTGGACAAGGCAATTCTTTCACATATCCACTCAAATCAATAATTAACCAATTATTCGTATAATTAAGAATTATCTCAAATAACATAAAATACTACTCACTTTTGATACACCTTATACACCTTGGTACCATAGCCATATGGTACCTTGTATAGTATTAGTCCATAAATACCGAGTATTTTAGCTCATGCCATATTTTATCCCATCATTTCAAACTTGGATGAAAATTCATTTTCTTTGACTTGCTTCCCCTCTCACCTTCACGAATTTACTTATTACCTGTTTGAAATAGCATAGTCCTTATAATCTCCAAAAAAATCTCGTTCCCGAGCTTACGTCGATTAACTAACGACGAAACTTTAGCGTACGAAAAATGTGGGATGTAAGATCTCATTTTCGTTCTTTCATCACTTCACTTATGGCGTACTGTCACGTACGAACACATGGGGTGTAACATTATTCCCCCCTTTGGAACATTCGTCCTCGAATGTTGACTGATGCACTTATCGTTCTCATAACCTATAGCTCTTGTGAATGCTTTAATACTCTTTTTCCCATGTAGATAATTGTTCTTTGAATAAATCCAAAGACGAGGGCATTCCCTCCTTTAGGCCTCTTTCGCACACCACTGTCTGTGGTTGGAATTCTTCTAATCTCGTAACTTTTGATACCTTCTGTCATGCAGCATGTACGACGTTTTCCTTATATGTTCTCCCTTGCGACTCTTCTCC
>ML258870.1:0-22281 GCA_005239495.1 Nicotiana undulata
CTCTTTACATTATTGTTCATATTTATATTGACCAGCCTTACATACTCAGTACTTTATTCGTACAAGACCCCTGAGGTTGTCATCTCGAGGTCCAATTCCTTGGGTAACACTTGTTTTGCTATCATATTCTCCTTACTTAAGCTCAATATTTCTTGCTTATTTACTAGTAGTGAAATAAATCACATATTTTTAGAACCTCCAATCAAGTATAATTGTTAACACCAATTTTTGAGGTAAACAGTTTGGCGCCCACCGTGGGGCTAAAGATAATAGTGATTATTTTGGTGCTAGTTTTCTGATAACACACGTTATTCTTCACACTTTTTCTTGTCCAAAGATTCTTTGATTTCAGGTTAAAATATGTCTAACTCAGCAAACACACATAGAAACGACGGTTTCGGCTTTCATGGAGAAAACAGTGCAACAGCTTCAGGGGCTGGTGTGCCACGACTAAACCTGGGAGTAGCACCTGCGCCTAACCCTATCGACGTCGGTTCATATATTGCTTTGCACGGTTATTTTGGATCGGACATTGAAGAAATTGTACATGGAGGAGACCACCTAACGTGCAAAGAACACAAGCTCGAGAAGAAAGAGAAGTCAACCTATACGTAACCTTTGAAATGTTGCAAGCACACCAAGTTGCTATTGCTCAGTTACAGAATCAGCAAAAGACTCTGAGCACAGCAAGACCAGAAACAGCTCCTTGGGTTGAGCCAACACCAGAAAGATCAAGAATTAATGGGTCAGGAACTGACCCCACCATCATAAGGATGCTCGAGGAACTCACTAAGAGGGTTGAGTCAGGAGAAAAATATAGAGGACAATGAAAAGAAAGTGGAAACCAACAACTCGAGGGTCGAGCAGATCCCGAGACCACCTCCGGTCTTGAAAGAACTGGATTCGAAGAAGATTGTACAGAAACAGTTCCCACCGAGTGCGGCTCCAAATACCATTCCGAAGAAGTTCAGGATGCCCGACATCCCAAAATACAACAGGACCACAGATCCTAATGAGCACATCACTACCTTCACTTGTGGAATTAAGGCGAATGACCTGAAGGACGACGAGATCTAGTCTGTCCTGTTGAAGAAATTTGGAGAAACGTTTTCAAAGGGGGCCATGATGTGGTATCATAATCTCCCCTCGAACACTATTGATTCGTTTGCCATGTTGACAGACTCATTTGTAAAGGCATATGCTGGTGCCGTAAAAGTCGCTACAAGGAAGTCCGATATTTTCAAAATCAAACAAAGAGAGAACGAGATGTTGAGGGAATTCATATCTTGTTTCTAGATGGAGCGAACGGAATTACCACAAATTTCCAATGACTGGGCCGTGCAAGCCTTCACCCAAGGACTGAATTAATGAAGCTCAATAGCTTCGAGGCAGCTGAAGCAAAACTTGATCGAGTATCCCACCGTAACTTAAGGGGATGTGCATGACATATTAGCTAATTCCTCATATTAGCTATAATTGCGTATAATCATGGCAATAACTACCTAAATAGCTACAAATAAATTTTTGTAGCTAATTATAAGTTTTTGCTACGCATCAATAGTATTGTAGCAAAAATAATAGCCAGAATAAATTATTTGGTACAAAATATTGTAGCTAAATGAATGTTTTTGCTTCAAGTTCTTCAATGTTGTGGCAGTAGTTAAATAATATAGCAACATATTTATTGCTATAATTGAATTCCGCAGCTAATCATTAGTTTATGCCACGAATTAAAACTTACTATAGCTATATTAACTTTTTAGCCACAATAAAATATTTGGAAAAAATAAAGTAGTTGTCACGACCCAAAATCTATAGGTCGTGATGGCGCCGAACACCATTGTCGGGAAAGTCAACCCCCAAATTTGTTGAAATATTCTCCTGCTTAACATATTCGAAAATGTTGCCTTATTCTCACATTTCATAATCAATTAAATAAATTTTCGTAAATTAAATATGACGGAGAATCAATTCAATTCAATAGAATAAATCTCAACACATCCTGAGAACCCGGTGACACAAGTACATGAGCAGCTTCTAAGAATTTACACAATTACTACAAAACTTGTACAAAATGCAACTTGGACAAGAGTTTAAAATAAACAAACAATACACAGGAGAGAGAGAGACTCTGTCAACTGCGGAACGTCTCTGGATAATGCAGCACGTCTAAGTCTCCAAGTCAACCATCGCTAAGGGTGTACCTGTGCAACAAAAAATGCACAGGAAGTGTAGTATGAGTACGGAAACAACTTGTACTCAGTAAGTATCCCGCCTAACCTCAGAGAGGTAGTGACGAGAGGTCGAATTTGACACTTGCTATAGGACAATTAAATGTATTCAAGTGAGGTGATAAGCATTTAGTACAATGATCAATTAAACAACAATAAGAGGTAAGAAACATCAATAAATATCAATATATTCCTCATTTTTCCACATAAATCCTCCTTCATTATATTTAACTGGCAATCTCAAAATACGCTAAGGCCAATAAGCATGTATAAACCACAGGAAGATATGCAGCATTTATCATGCGCAACAAATATGCCGAGGGTCGAACGGCGCGGACCAACAAATAATAAAATGTGCACTGTCGAAGGGTCGATCGGCCCGAACCATAGATGCATCTATTTTTTCCCGCTCGCGAATCGATCATGCGACGCGGTTAAAAAAATAATAATACGGTTAGCCTGCTCGCGAATCATACCTGCGACTCAGGTTCTCATAGGTACACGTATTCATATAAAAGATCCACATTTTATTCAAGAAGGCAGTTTCTCATAGAAGAGATAAAATTCTCCTTAATTAAACATGAAGATAGTATTTAGAATATTTTTCTGGAAATTTGTTTGCCAAGTTTAACAATATTCCATAAATAACCTTGCCAGGAACACAATAATCCACGGGAAAATCAATCCTCTTTCCAAATAATTAAGAAGAGTACACTCCGACATTTTAGGAAAATAAGATACCAACTCAATAGCATTATCAACTTAACATTATGATAGGATCACAGGTACGACACGTAAGGCATGCTAGTGGGTCCTAGACTACCCGGACATGGCATAACAGTAGCTACGCACGGACTTCCGTCACCTCGTGCGTACGTATCCCCCGCAAATAATATCATATATTCATTTAGTTCACCTATGGGAAAAAATTTCCCTCACAAAGTTAGAAAGGAGACTAACCTCGCTCCGAAATTTCATAAACGGCCTCCAAGTCTTCCTGGCAACTCCAATTGATGCGCAACGCTCCAAAGCTACCCAAACGATGATAAACCAATGAAATATACCCAATTGTTTGCTAAAAATTCAGATTATATAATTTTACAACTTCGCTCAGTGAATTGACCAAAATGCCCTTGGGCCCACGTGTCCGGATTCCGAAATTTCTCGAAGATAAACTCTACCCATAGCCTTACTAGCTCAAATATACAATTTACTCCTAATTTCATGCAAAAATTCGTGGTAAAAATCCAAGAATACAAATTCTAGGTTTTCTTCAAAATTCCCAAATTTTCCCACAAATTTTCATGTTAAATTCATGTTATAATATTTTATTTAACTTGGAAGTAAGTAGAAATATCTTACCTCTTTATACTTGATGAAAATCCCCTCTTGAAGCTCCTCAAAATCGCCCACACCAAGTGAATTTTGGAGAAGACATGAAAACTCCTCGGTTTAAAAACAATCTGCCCAGGCCCGATATCCGCACCTGCGGTCCACCTCTCGCACCTGCGCCTTCGCAAGTGCGCCCAGACTCTCGCACCTGCGACTTCCTCGACTCCAGTCAAAACTCGCACCTGCGATCCATACTCCACACCTGCGCCTTCGCAAGTGCGGAATTTTCCTCGCACCTGCGGTCCAAGCCTAGCCCAGCCACCTTCCTTCCTTCGGCACCATGGTCGTTCCTGCGACTCAGCACCTGCAGCCAAATCCTTGCAGCTGCGGTCGCACCAGACACCAGCAGTTTCAGCTCCTCTTCAACCTACATTTTAATCCGTTAAACACCCGGAATCCACCCGAGGCCCCAGGGACCCCGTCCAATCACACGACTCAGTCCCATAACATCCCACGAACTTGCTCGAAGCTTCAAATCACATCAAACAACGTCGAAATCACGAATTACACTAAAATTCAACTTTATGAACTTTGAAATTTCAAACTTTCACATCCAATGCCGAAACTTATCAAATCATGTCCGATTGATCCCAAATTTTGCACACAAGCCATATTCGACATTAGGGACCCCCGGTATCAAAATTTCCACTTCCGGTCGAATTTCTCAAAAACCTTCAAATTTCTATCTTTAGCCAAATAGCATCAAAATAACCTACGGACTTCATAATTCACTTTCGATCGCGCTCCCAACTCCAGAATCACCATACGAAGCTATTCCCAGACTCGGAACCCTGAACGGAAATCTATAATACTGAGATGCCTTACAACCTAAATTTATGAAATCCTTCCCAAATGCTACCTTCCATAAGATACGCCAAAACATCCTCGAGTCATCCAAAACCCGATCCGGACATACGCATAAGTCCGAAATCATCATACGAACCTGCTGGAACCTTTGGATCCCGATTCCGAGGTCGTTTACTCAGAATTCCAATATTACTCAATTTCTTCAACTTAAGGCTTCCTAAATAAGAATTTTCCTTTCAATTCAACTCCGAACTTCCCGAATTTCAACTCCGACCATACGCACAAGTCTTAATACCTGAAATGAAGTTGTTCATGACTTCCAACCGCTGAACGACGTGCTAGAGCCCAAAACGACCGGTCAAGTCGTTACATTCTCCCTCACTTAAACAAATGTTCATCCTCGAACGTGCCAAGAACTTCTCTTGAGTCATCTGAAACCACTGTTTAACACCTTGTGCACCTGCCCGTGCTGCCACAACCCAGTTGAGCACATAAGCTTGATCAAATCTGAAGATATCCTACTTAATCCACACTAGAAGCTCCGTACTCAGTTCCGACACCGGAAATTCTCTGCCAAGCCTGATTCTAATACATGAACACTATAAAAACTACCACACGAGGCATCGGAACACAACTGCGTACCCTTGCTAAATCTGCACCACACACTGCATAACCCATCACCTGACCACAATGACGCTCCCTAAACCTTTTTGGCCAAAATTCTACGATCCTGATGCTCCCAATGCACTTTCTAAGATATATACATACTACAATGCTGACGATACCACCACAATAGAGGAAATGTGCAGAAATTCCTAACCAACTGCAGAGTTAACCATACATTGAAATCTTTTCTCTTGACTTGAATCATCGTCTCATTATGAACCAAATACTAGTATTTGACCTTCAATATACTTCCCATAATCTCATCGTACTTGACCCCTAGTCCATTAATCTCGCCTCACCCAGTATGAACTGTTCAAACAACCAATCACCCCAGACATGACCAACCATCACACACGATGCCACAATGCGCCAATAGGACACAATTCGAACACGATAAATAAGGAATTGACTCAGGAAAGGACTACTCAACTAACGTAACTAATATAAATTTTCCTCAGAATATAGGAAGTGTAACATAAGGGAAATAAATATAGGGAACCGTACTCATCATCACATTGTTGCGGTATGCAAACCGATCAGAATAACATACCCATGGCCAGGTGCCACCTGGCCTCATCACAAAATTCACATAAGGAGATATACACGGAGCTAAATTTACTCACTATTAGAAATTACTTAATACTGGTCACAAGCATGCTAAGTGCATGGCACCATTCTGGGGAGACTGATAGAACCATATGCTACAAAACTCAAGCACAACTAAGGTGCGATATATAGTCTAAATCTCAAGAGCCATCATGCTCATATAACCTCATCTCTACGCGGAATCTCCACACATAAGAAAGTATCATGTCGTTTCATGACTCACACGGCACAATCATAACATTTCATGGATTGACGAAGACGGAACAACATTTGATATTCCAACACCCCTCCCTGAGGAGCGATATACTGAAATGAACACATCCGACTCACCTGAAGCCCATAATTCTGCTTAATTCCATTCACACACTTCCGGACGATTCTGCTCGCATTGAACTAGGTTGATAGCCTTTCCTGGACTCGCAATAACTCATTTATTCTCATAACGCGCAAGATCCACCGTCATAGCCGGGACAACACCCCACAGTCCATAACTAAATGAGTTGAACTCCTTCCAGGCATAAATTCCCAATTAAGCCACATTACACTTACTTATCGTATGATAATTCAAGAACCCCATAACCAGGATACAAAGCCTCTTTCACCAACACCGATCTTAGATGACACTGAAGATAGCACCAGCTTACTCTAACATTCAAATACCTTGTTCTTGCTCCTCCGAGCCCATGACATTCTTGTTAATATCGAAACGCAATCCCGACTCTTACTTCCAGTTACATATTTCTTATTTCACCTAACATACCGATACGGAATAGCATGGGAATCCCATCATAATTCCTGAACCACTATCAGGGTGAACACTTCATCACTTATAGAAACCTTTTACTCGCCTCAATTCGTGAGAACCATAACAACACACAAGTGAATATGTTTACCATCACCGTACATGAAATTCCTCAAGTAGTGGCTTGAACCACCATAAACCTTCCGGAAATCCGCCTACACCTGACAGGCCATAGCAATTGAATGCTCCTAAATGAAATTCATTACGACGGCTGACATGCCCCACACGCATATGCATAACCACACCCATACTCAATCACACCGAAGAAACTGATCACTGCTGCACATGTGCCATTTCAACCATGGCTAACCAATCTATCTTCTTTTAATCATCTTTAATTGCCTCAGAATTAGTAGTAACTTCCTTCAACTCATAGCAAACTCAACCCTCACTCATCCCGGGTGACCTTGATTCACGAGACCATGCTGCCTAAATCCCGCAACCCGTCTCATACCCTCTAAGTAAACTTTCTACAACCCGGAGTCTATTTCTCTTACTCCTCCAATACCATTCTGCACGCTGAAAATGACATAGAACACTCCAACCATTCTCTCCCATCCCTTCTCAGAAATTACGCCGCAAAAGCTAAATTCTTAATCATATTGCTGTCTTCAACCCTTAAACTCCGCGTACTTAAATTTTTGAATTTACTAGGGACCGCTGCTGAGAGTCACCCACTCTGACTGGCCCCGAATACAATCAACTCCAAGGCCCTTCTAGCACACGAACATCCTCTCAATGAAGTACGTGACTGAGTCACTACCCTTACAACTTGCCTATGACTTAAGCATAAATTCTAAATCTTCCAGAGCCTAACCCCGGTCCAACAGAGTCAACCTTTGCACACATTCATCCAATCCCACGCAAAATCACCATTTTACTCCTTTCTCTTTAGATGTAACAAGTTGCCAATATGCCAACAAATCCGCAATCCCATGAGAACACAATCCTACGCCCGACTGCAGGTGGTGGAACTCCCCTACTTAGCCCGAGGCTACTCCCCGCACCACTCTAGACTCTGCTGAGATCCTTCCTCCTTTGTTAACATAATCTTGCTCAACCAATCCGTCCAATTCTTCTGAATTCTCCTGTTAGTATTCCTTAAATAATTGGATCCTCTAGCACCATTCGCACGTACTACCTCCTAGAGACTAGCCACTAGGACCCCTCACAGAACTTCCTAACTCCACCACCGCTAACCTACTAATAGAAGACAACCCACCCGAGGAAACTTATCAACTGACACCCACCACTATGTTATGGTTCACACTCTACGATATCAAGACCCCCATCCTAAGCCTGTACCGGCTCACCAACCTTACCGATCCGTCCACTCCTCCTGGACATCTACTAAATGCGCTACCACATCTTCTGATTCACCACCATGCTGCCACTCTCCCACTTAACCCAACTCATTCCCTTAAGTTCTACCAAACTTCCTTTCCTTACACCTGATCTTTTAGAATTGGCACCACCGCCTAGCACTTCTCACATATATTCTTTCATCGTATGATGCCCTCTTGCTGCCTCAATTCAATACCATTCTCCGTAGCTCTTAAACCAGTAGATCACCATAACTTTAAATCTTTACGAAGATCATCTTCCTCGAGTCGCCTTCATTCTCAATACTTATCCAGTACTGAACCTCCGCACCTCACGGTCTCTACCAACCGCATCCTTCAATACTTCTTCAATATACTCTGACCCCGAGCAACCGAAAAAACCATAGCACCGACAAACTTAACACATTCCATTCGATCAATGACGTCGATATCTTATTACAGGTGAGTACTCCACCTCACTTGAATCACCGAGTCTTACTACTTTATCAGCCCCAAAACCTGTTCTTTGATAATCCAAATGCCTTTCCTTTGCCGGAATTAATATACGGAAATCTCGAAATCACACTCTGAGAAGACCTCCTTTCAAGTCATTCATCACCCCAACACATGGGCAAGCGTTCTACCATCATATCAACATCACGCGATAACCACTCGTAAGCTTCATAACTACCTGAGCATAGCCTCAATCAACTATGCTGGGAGAAACATCCCGCACCACATCCATAGTATCATTAAAATTCCTCAAATCCTCGATTCATACAAGAGCTTCGCGGAGTGTAAGATAGTAAGAAGAGACATAGGTACAAGACTCAAAGGAACTAAATCGCACGATGAGGAATCAAGAAGGGAAGTACTCCTAACATCCTTGTAGCCTCTCGAAGATAAGCACAGACGTCTCTGTACCGATCCGCAAGACTCTACTAGACTTGCTTATGACTCGTGAAACCTAGGGCTATGATACCATGTTGTCACGACCCAAAATCTATAGGTCGTGATGGCGTCGAACACCATTGTCGGGCAAGCCAACCCCTAAATTTGTTGAAATATTCTCCTGCTTAACATTTTCGAAAACGTTGCCTTATTCTCATATTTCATAATCAATTAAATAAATTTTCGTAAATTAAATATGACGGAGAATCAATTCAATTCAATAGAATAAATCTCAACACATCCCCAGAACCCGGTGACATAATTACATGAGCAGCTTCTAAGAATTTACACAATTACTACAAAACTTCTCTGAAATGCAACTTGGACAAAAGTTTAAAATAAACATACAATACACAGGAGAGAGAGAGAGACTATGTCGGCTGTGGAACGTCTCTGGATAATGCAGCACGTCTAAGTCTCCAAGTCAACCATCGCTAAGGGTGTACCTGTGCAACAAAAATGCACAGGAAGTGTAGTATGAGTACGGAAACAACGTGTACTCAGTAAGTATCCCGCCTAACCTCAGTGAGATAGTGACGAGAGGTCGAATTTGACACTTGCTATAGGACAATTAAATGTATTCAAGTGAGGTGCTAAGCATTTAGTACAATGATCAATTAAACAACAATAGGAGGTAAGAAACATCAATAAATATCAATCTATTCCTCATTTTCTACATAAATCCTCCTTCATTATTTTTAACTGGAAATCTCAAAATACGCTAAGGCCAATAAGCATGTATAAACCACAGGAAGATACACAACATTTATCATGCGCAACAAATATGCCGAGGGTCGAACGGCGCGGACCAACAAATAATAAATCGTGCACTGCCGAAGGGTCGATCGGCCCGAACCATAGATGCATCTATCTTTTTCCCCGCTCGCGAATCGATCATGCAGCGCGGTCAACATAATAATAATACGACTAGCCTGCTCGCGAATCATACCTGCGACTCAGCTGCTCATAGGTACACGTATTCATATAAAAGATCCACATTTTATTCAAGAAGGCAGTTTCTCATAGAAGTGATAAAATTCTCCTTAATTAAACATGAAGACAGTATTTAAAATATTTTTCTGGAAATTCGTTTGCTAGGTTTAACAATATTCCATAAATAACCTTGCCAGGAACTCAATAATCCACGGGGAAATCAATACTCTTTCCAAATAATTAAGAAGAGTACACTCCAACATTTTAGGAAAATAAATTACCAACTCAATAGCATTATCAGCTTAACAGTAGCTACGCAAGGACTCCCGTCACCTCGTGTGTATGTAGCCCCCGCAAATAATATCATATATTCATTTAGTTCACCTATGGGAAAAAAATTCCCTCACAAAGTTAGAAAGGAGACTAACCTTGCTCCGAAATTCCATAAACGGCCTCCAAGTCTTCCCGACAACTCCAATTGATGCGCAACGCTCCAAAGCTACCCAAACGATGATAAACCAATGAAATATACCCAATTGTTTGCTAAAAATTCAGATTATATAATTTTCCAACTTCGCTTAGTGAATTGACCAAAATTCCCTTGGTCCCACGTGTCCGGATTCCGAAATTTCTCGAAGATAAACTCTACTCATAGCCTTACTAGCTCAAATATACAATTTACTCCTAATTTCATGCTAAAATTCGTGGTAAAAATCCAAGAATACAAATTCTAGATTTTCTTCAAAATTCCCAAATTTTCCCACAAATTTTCATGTTAAATCCATGTAATAATATTTTATTTAACTTGGAAGTAAGTAGAAATATCTTACCTCTTTATACTTGATGAAAATCCCCTCTTGAAGCTCCTCAAAATCGCCCACACCAAGTGAATTTTGGAGTAGACATAAAAACTCCTCGGTTTAAAAACAATCTGCCCAGGCCCGATATCCGCACCTGCGGTCCACCTCTCGCACCTGCGCCTTCGCAGGTGCGCCCAGACTCTCGCACCTACGACTTCCTCGACTCCAGTCAAAATTCGCACATGCGATCCATACTCCGCACATGCGCCTTCGCGGGTGCGGATATTTCGTCGCAGCTGCGGTCCCAGCCTAGCCCAGCCACCTTCTCTCCTGTGGCACCAAGGTCGCTCCTGCGACTCCGCACCTGCGGCCAAATCCTTGCAGGTGCGGTCGCACCAGACACAAGCAGCTTCAGCTCCTCTTCAACCTACATTTTGATCCGTTAACCACCCGGAATCCACCTGAGGCCCCCGGGACCCCGTCCAATCACACGACTCAGTCCCATAACATCCCACGAACTTGCTCGAAGCTTCAAATCACATCAAACAACGCCGAAATCACGAATCGCACTAAAATTCAACTTTATTAACTTTGAAATTTCAAACTTTCACATCTGATGCCGAAACTTATCAAATCACGTCCGATTGATCCAAAATTTTGCACACAAGTCATATTCGACATTGCGGACCCGCTCCAACTTCCGGAATCGCATTCCGACCCCGGTATCAAAATTTTCACTTCCGGTCGAATTTCTCGAAAACCTTCAAATTTCTATCTTTAGCCAAATAGCTTCAAAATAACCTACGGACCTCTGAATTCACTTCCGATCGTGCTCCCAACTCCAGAATCACCATACGAAGCTATTCCCAGAATCAGAACCCCGAACGGACATCTATAACACTGAGATGCCTTACAACCTAAATTTATGAAATCCTTCCAAAATGCTATCTTCCATAAGATACGCCAAAACATCCCCGGGTCATCCAAAACCCGATCCGGACATACGCCCAAGTTCGAAATCATCATACGAACCTGCTGGAACCTTCGGATCCCGATTCCGAGGTCGTTTACTCAGAATTCCAATCTTACTCAATTTCTTCAACTTAAGGCTTCCGAAATAAGAATCTTCCTTTCAATTCAACTCCGAACTTTCCGAATTTCAACTCCGACCATACGCACAAGTCTTAGTACCTGAAATGAAGCTGTTTATGACTTCCAACTGCTGAACGACGCGCTAGAGCCCAAAAGAAACGACCGGTCGAATCATTACAGTAGCTAAATGAATGTTTTTGCTTCAAGTTATAAAACGTTGTGGCAATATAGGTTCAATTAGCCACATATTATTTGTTATAATAGAATTTCGTAACTAATCATTAGTTTTTGCTACGAGTTGAAACGTAATATAGCAGCAGTAACCTTTTAGTCACAATCAATTATTTATACAAAAATGTTACTAAATAAACAATGTTTCTTAAAGTTCTAAAAAGCCATGGCGATAGTTGGCTTAATAGCTATAATTATTTATTACGATAAAATTATATAACCACACATTTATGGCTGCGATAAATTATAACTAATCATTAGTTTTTGCCACAAGATAAATTTACCATAATAATAGCAATCTTCTAGCCGCATTAACTATTTGAAACAAAATTTCTTAGTAAAAAAAATAGTTATTTATTATTTTTAAGAAAACAGAAATAGTTACAACTATTTGTCAACACAAAATTAATAACCACAAATTTAAAGTAATGAAAAATTTACGAGTTAATTATAACTTTAGTCGTACATTTAGGATTTTCACTACAATAATAGTATTTTAACCATAATAAGTAATATGTACAAAATTTCATAGGTGAATTTTACTATTTCAATGACAAAAATAAGAATTGCTCAAACAATATCAACTTATGAAAATTTAATTTTAACTATAAAAGATAGATTTTTCTAAAATAACAGAAAATATAGTAATTATACATAAATTGAAGTATTAATAAGTTTTAAATATGGAAAGGTTGATTTTAATAGATCATTGATATGCCTACTTATAGCCTCAAAACATATCAATTTACTATTTATTTATCAAACACATATTTTATTTTATTGCACTTGTCATTTTTGGATGTTAATTATATATATTTGGTGTAAAATTCAAAATATATTAACATTTGTAGAGAATTTATGTATGTCTCGTACTTAACTATTTCTTATATAAGTACTTAGAGTAACATATACCTAATGATTCATTTTTAAATAAGTGCTCATATATTGGAGAACTTTGTGATGGTTTTGGTGCATTTAGTTTTGATAAATGACCAAAGCTGCAAATACATACAATAAGCATATTTAACACTACAAAAAATTATACGACATTATAATTCATATTAATTTTTATATAATTATGTTACAACTATTTCAAAGAATTACGAAATTAATTGATACTTAAGTCTACAAAAAACTAATTATATTATAATTTTTAATAAATATAATGAAATTATAGCTGATTAATGTGTGAATGGCTAATTTTATAAAATTTAAGCCACTATAATCTTATACCAATTAAATTGTACAATATATAGAGAGAGAAAGAGAAAGTTAAAAATATGTGAAATCAATTACTTTCTTATTAAGTTCCTAATTGTCATTTTAAATTATACATTGAATATAAGAATTGAGAATTAAATATGATAAAGATACGGGAAGAGGATCATGTTTTTTTTTGTGTCTATTATTTGATATGTTATTATGTTTACATAATTCGATATTATTCAGTTTCACTTAAAAAAAAAATTATTTTTAATATGGTTGATATAAGAGCGTATAAAAAAACTAATTAGTATAATATAATTCATATTAAAAACAATATACTTGTAATTTTCTATAAACAGTATCTCTATCCTTTTCGGGGTTGGGGGAAGGTCTGCGTACACTCCACTCCCTCCAGACCCCACTGATGGAATTTTACTAGGTATATTATTGTTGTAATTGTTGTTTTTATTGTTGTTGTTGTTCTTGTAACTTTCTATACAATTTAAATATGTAATTAATTTTCACTAGATTTGAATAAGCAATATCAAATTTAGATAGCATGTTTGTATCTATGTACATTGATCACTAATTACACTCAATTAGATAAATAGAAAAGTTGTACGTATTAATGGTCTAATACTAGTTTAATAACTTAACAAATATCATAATCTAATGAACCACTAAAACTAAGAAGTTAATATAATTGAAATAGGAGTAAATACCAAAACTAACAATATCATATAGGACGAAAAAAGTTATAAGGAAGATCAAGGATTCAGTCGTGATGCAAAGAGTGAAATTATTTCATTCTTGACTGCATAAGATCATCTAGTGGCAACATCTTCGATCCCTAGATCAAATATACATAGAACTGATTTTGTTTTGATGTGGAACCCTTCATACTTTTATAGATATAGATTATAGTTAAATATCTGACTGTACTTTAGATAGACAATCGTATATTTTAGAATTAATTTTTGAAACTATTTAGATTTCAATTTGTATAATAAAGTCATATATGAAATTTATTATTGTGTGTTTCTATGATATGATCAAAGATGTATGGATATGAAATATTTGAAAAATTTTAAAATATTTCGTGAGGTAACAAAAGGAAAATATCAATGCATAGGATTAAAAAAAATTATTATCTCTAATAATTAATTTTTCATAATAAAAATATAGTCACCAAATTAAATATATTAAAAAAAATCTAATCATGGTTATTTTGAAATTTATAGCTATGAAGTATCGGGTTGGTAGCTAAATATAAATACTACAATACAAATCTAATATGTGACCACATCTATATAATTAAATTTTGTAGTTAAATAAATAGCATCTTTTGCCACAGTATACCTCTTTCTGGCTAAAGTATAGAAGATAGCTACAAAATTGATTTATTGTGGAAAAAGAATTAAATCATTAGCTATAAATATATATTTTTCGTGGCAAAATATTTTATTAACACAAAAATCTTGTCGCAATAAGTACTAATCCTTAGCCACAAAATGTTAAAGTTTGTAGCTAACTTTTAGTTACGCTACTTCTAGTTACGGAGGCTACGAAAGAAATTATTGTGGCTAAAGCGTTTAGTCACGGAAATTTTCATGTTTATACGACATACTTCGTAGCTGTATATGCATAATGTTGTAGCGCGCATTGACATTTGTTAAGAGAAAACGTTTGAAATATTTAAAATAAAATCTTGTAAAATTTAATATTAACATCCCCCTCCCCGAATATGTAGATCTTTGACGACTCTAAAATCTTAGTTTGCGCAATCAGTTAGGACTTAGGATACAGGTAAGCTTAATTATAATTCTGCTATTTTCTATGTATTATCCATACATGAGACACTAAAGACTAAAGTCATGAACCTTTAATCTTTCTATAGCATTGGTTCCCCCTTCCCACTTTCTTCAAAATAAATAAAGAATTATGCTAAAAATTTACAGGAATTTCCAGAATGAACGACCTGATTAAAATAAAGCAAGCAGCATCTGAACGTGCAGACGTGATATATGGTTCTAATTTATGATGTCATGATCAGACTATAAATATTAGTATTAATGTTTATTTGCTTACAAAATATGCTTCGGAAAAGTTATGCCTATATGTCAAGCGAAAGCATATCTATGATATATAAGTTCCAGAACAAAGAGTGGGCTGCTTATAACATATTTTGACATACAACTTGTAAGACTGCTTCAAAGAAAATGGAGCTAAATAACATTTTAGAGAACATGATAAACAATAAATATTTCCTAATCTGTTTCTCTAAAGCCTTCCATTAATAATTTTATGGACACCTGTTCTGACTTTTGCATAACTCTTGGCTCAGTTCTCAAATATGTTTTTCTTGCTTACATAATGAATATTCCTCACATGCTATTCACAGTTGTCCTGTTATTTTTTTGGGATTTCTTACACAAATAGCCGGTCATATTAATTGTTTACTTTTTCTAACAATATACATAGATTATACACAATTATACAGAACCGGGCTTAGTTGTTATTCAGGCGTATGATTTTCTACAAGAAGAAGTGTATTTAAAGAACTTGCAATGGCATCCCTTGTTATTCCTTCTCCTTGAAACCACGGTCAAATTGGCATGGAGGATCAAATCACTATGGTTATGGTTCCTTTTCCAGCTCAAGGACACATCAACCAATTCCTCCATCTCTCTCGCCTCGTTTCTTCATACCACATACCAATTCATTATGTTGGTTTTAGTACAGAAATTAGCCAAGTTAAGGCTCGAATACATGGTTGGGATTTAACCACTGCTACTAACTACATCCATTTCCAAGAACTCCCAACCCCATCTTCTTATATGGCGCCGGGCCCTTGTAATTTTTCAAATAATTCTTCTGAAACCATCTCGAAACTCATAGCATCAGTACTGGATGCATCTTTAACATTGCGCGAGCCTGTGAGTGAATTTATAAAGAAGCTTTCCAGCACAACTCGAAGAGTTGTTGTCATTTATGATTCTATGATGGCTTCCACTGTTCAAGACGTAGTATCAATAAAAAACGCTGAAGCCTATTGTTTTCATGCTATTTCTGCTTTTTCCAATAGCTCTCTCTTATGGGATATCATCAAATACTATCTCCATCTTCCTTCATTCCTTGCGAAATTGGCTAAGAAACTTTTTCTCCCATCTGGTGCTCACATTCCAGATGGACTTCCAACTCTCAGAAGTACTTTCACACCTGAGTTTATTGAATTTATGCGATTACAACATAGTTGTAACAAATTCAGCTCGGGGAATTTATACGATACTTGCAAAGTTCTCGAGGGTCCTTATCTTGAAACACTAGCAAAGTTCAGTAGGTTACTCGGAATTCGTAAGCAATGGGCTGTTGGTCCTTTTAATCCGGTGACTATATCAGGGGAAAACGACTCAAAAGTTCGTCACAAATGCTTAGAGTGGCTCGACAAGCAAGCCCAAAATTCAGTGATTCTTGTTTCATTTGGAACAACAGGATACTTAAGTACGGAGCAAATTAAAGAACTTGCTATAGGATTGGAAAAAAGTCAGCAGAAGTTTATTTGGGTAGTTAGAGATCTATTGTCAGGAGGAGAAGGGGAAGTCAGAATCCCTGAAGGGTATGAAGAGAGAGTAAAAGAAAGAGGAATTATTGTTAAAGATTGGGCACCCCAATTAGAAATCTTGGCACATTCATCAACTGGCGGATTTATGAGTCACTGTGGGTGGAATTCATGCATGGAAAGTATTACCATGGGAGTGCCGATAGCGACATGGCCTATGCGTTTTGACCAGCCCAGAAATGCTGTGTTTGTTACAAATGTGCTTAAAATTGGAGTCGTCGTGAAGCATTGGGATCGCCGTGATGATATGATCGATTCAAGTACAATCAAAAACGTTGTTGAGAAATTGATGGCTTCTACAGAAGGACATGGGATGAGAATGCGTGCCATGGAATTAGGTAAACAGGTCAAAGAATCAGTGAAAGATGGTGGAGATCATCAAAAGGAGATGGATTCCTTCATTGCTCATGTCACTAGATATTAAGTTGCTTCACCTCAAAAATGTAAAAGTCGTTTCTCTCCACGTATTGTTTGACTTTTGATGAAAGAAAATTGTTACTTCAGTTGTGTGATAGTTGTTGAGTCTTTTATAAATCTGCATTGTTCAAAGTTTTAACTTTCATAGTTTAGTTTTTACAAGACCGGAATAAGATAACCTACAATAACAAGTGCTCCAAAGTATAATTGTAGGCCTAATTAGTAATTTAAAACATAAACATATACTTTATTATAATCAGTTAAAATACAATTTATCCTCCTTTACCGAGTTAGTAATATCCAACTTGAGATTGGATAGGGGTTCAGATATAGCGAGACAAGCGTACAGATAGCCATTCAAAGGGATGCTATTTAGATATTAGCCCGTACACATTCTGTCCTAAAATTTTAAACTAAAACTCTTAACTTCAGTACAATTCAGAATATTGTTGTCCTGAAAAATTGAACTGAAAAATCAATATTGACTACTTCCTAAATAGCAGCTCTTTAAAGTGGCTATCCGGTGTCATTTTTATGCGAATTAAAGTGAGGTTTGGGCTTAGGACTAGCTAGGCTCATTTATTATCATAGAATTAATTGTAAAAATTGCACGGGGCGCCCTATTTGGTCGCCCCCTTTTAACCTATACCCACTTTTTTTAAAGTTTTAATTTGTATCCACTTTTTAAACAACTTCAGCTCCCTCTCTCCTCCTCCTTCTCCTCCTCAACTTCAACTCTAAGAAGGCTGAAGTTCATCAGTTACAAACAAAAACTTCAGCTCTAGAGTTGAAGTTCGTCAGTTACAAAAAAAAAAATTCAACTCTAAAGCTGAAGTTCGCCAATTACAAACAAAAACTTCAGCTCTAGAGCTGAAGTTCGACAGTTACAAAATAAAAACTTCAGTTCTAGCCAGTTACAAAACACAAACTTCAGCTCTAGAGCTGAATATTACCAGTTACAAAAACAAAAACTTCGTTAGTTACAAAACAAAATCTTCGCCAGTTACAAAAACAAAAACTTCAGCTCTAGAGCTGAATATTACCAGTTACAAAAACAAAAACTTCGTTAGTTACAAAACAAAATCTTCGCCAGTTACAAAAACAAAAACTTCAGCAATTACAAACAAAAATTTCAGCAAATAGAGAACAAAACTTCAGCTACTATGCTTAAGTTCAGCAATTACAAATATAAACTTCAGCACACTTGCTACTTCAGTCCCGTCTACTAGAATGCTGAAGTTTTGCGTGATTGTCTTTGCTACTTCAGCCCCGTATACTGAAGTTACGCGAAAAAGTGGGTACGCTTGCAATTTTTTTTTTGCAAAACGGGCACAAATTAAAACGTGACCCAAAAAACGGGTATAGATACAAATGCCCCGAATTAATTGCACATATCAGTAACTTTGCAAAAAAGAAAAAAAGAGATGAAAGTGAAACCAGCAAAGCTGTGAGACAGAGAACGGGAAAGGCACAGAGAAGGTAAGTATGCCTTATCAGCCACTGTATAAGGAGTCCTCTATCCTTATAGTTAGTTAGAATTTGGAGAGGTTGGTGTTTCTTTAATAGAGAGGAGCTGCCTTTCCTTTCATTTACTGATGTACCAAGGCTTCACACTTTCAAAAGTTTCATCTAAACAAGAATTAACTACACAAAATATAGTTTTCTGTTTGTAAGGACACATTTAGTCGCCTCATATTCGACACCGAAAGTAAACATTTTAACGGGTTTTCCAACAAGCCCTACAAAGAGCTCTAGGAACTTTGAGTAGATGTTTGAGTTCAGATAAGCATCATAGACTTTTTTATTTTCATGCCGGAGACTTCTTAACAATATTTATGTTATGAAAGAGGACGAAAAAAAGCTCTTTATAGACTGAAACAAACCCCGAGAACTTTTTTCAACTTGTTTCAGCAATATAATGTGCTCTAAAGAGATTCCGTTGCGGTGCTCGTGATTCCTTTTTATTCATTTGTCACACCGTAATTGATGAGTGGGTAGGCGAGCAGAAGCGGAGCCGGGATTTGAAGTTTATGGGTTCAGGATTCAAGTTCTTTTAAGTTACTGGGGCATTTGCACCTATACCCGCTTTTTGAGTCACGTTTTAACTTATACCCGCTTTGCAAAAAAAAATTGCAAGCGTACCCACTTTTCGCATAAACTTCAGGCATACGGGCCTGAAGTAGCAAAGGCAATCACACAAACTTCAGCATTCTAGGAGACGGGCCTGAAGTTGTTTGTAATTGCTGAACTTAAGCATTCTACTAGCTGAAGTTTTGTTCTCTATTTTCTGTACTTAAGCATGTTTTAGCTGAAGTTTGTCCTGGATTCAATAGTTTTGTCGTAAAGCTTTTCCAAAAACTTCAGCAGAAGATGTTGAAGTTATTTAGTTTATTTGTAAAAACTTCAACACTAAATAAGTCGAAGTTTTGTCCTGGCTTAGTTTTGTCATAAAGCTTTTCAAAAACTTCAGCAGAAGCTGCTGAAGTTATTTAGTTCATTTGTAAAAACTTCAGCACTAAATAAGCTGAAGTTTTGTCCTGGATTCATTAGTTTTGTCATAAAGCTTTTTCAAAAACTTCAGTAGACGATGCTAAAGTTATTTAGTTCTTTTGTAAAAACTTCAGCACTAAATAAGCTGAAGTTTATTTTTGTCATAAAGCTTTTTAAAAAACTTCAGCAGAAGATGCTGAAATTATTTAGTTCATTTGTAAAAACTTCAGCACTAAATAAGCTGAAGTTTTGCACAGGTAGTCGGAAGAAGGAGCGCCTGAAGTTGTAAAACTTAGGGTATAAGTTAAATAATTATACAAATATGGGTACAGGTTAATGGGGGCGACCAAATAGGGCGCCCCGTGCAATTTTTACTAAGTTACTTGGTTCTAACTTAATAATTTGTGCATATTCAATGAATTTCTTAAGACAAATATAAAGTTTGGATCAAAGCTACTCGTAGCCAAAAGACTGGCTCCGCCCTTGTAGGTGAGTTAGGCACACATCTCGCTTAGTGGGAAGTAATGAGTCTAGTCTCCCCATCCCCCTATGTTTTGATTAATTTTTGTTTACCCGTAAAATGATAAAGTTGAATTTATATGTGGTTCCTAGACAAGTGAATTAATTTGATCCTGAAATAATAAAATAATTGAAGAATTATGCAGTACTTAGCCTTGAGATGGAGACGAAATAACAAAAACAGCAGTTCCGGGAACATGGGTTTCAGTGCACAATAGCAATGAAATCGAAAAGCAAGAAGATAAGATTGTATTAAACTTTGAATAGAATGTTGCATAAGTTTGTCAGAAAATTCGTCTTCTTTACAATGATAACTGAGCTCACTATGTATAGCTACGTCTAGGGAAGGAGGTCCTAGAGTCGTGCCCCTCTTTAATGTCAATTATGAGGGTCATTGATGTAGATGTAAAGGTGAACATAAATTTCAAATTTCCTCTAATGGGCAATCATTCTTAATGCCACGGAATATACTCTATTAAATGTTACCGGGTGAAGAGTATTCATCACATCTTTATGAGCGTTATTCTTTTTGTTGACAAGCGGAATAGTTGTTTACGGTCTTGGTCATCCCCCCATCTTGGGTTCCACGTGTCCCTCTTTTGGGCGACCACATGTCATAGCATATTTTACCATATACATATAGTCCCCCTTCTTTCCATTGACATAACTTTGTGTTACCGGGAAGTTGGTAGAAATACTCTTTTGGCGGGAATTGCTATAACTCCTTCTGAAGGCTTCTGATGGTTGATTAGACGCATTTCTCTCCGCATTTAATGCTCTGAACACGTCATCCCACAATTCAGCATAACTTTACCGATTCTCGAGGTAATCATGGCCATGAATTTAGCCGCCAAAACCTTTACTTATACGCACCAACCTTCTCCCTTATACTCCATAATTTTACAAGCTTCCCTTATTCGACTTGCATCCTACTCTTCATCTTTTCTCTAATTTTATTCAAGCAAAAACCTTTTCCTTCTTCCATACAATGGCTTCTTTCTTAAAGCATACCAGTTTTTCAAAGAACAAGAACAAGGACGAGGATTAAGCTCCTCCAACAGTGGGCTCCATCACCCCTAGAAGTCTTGTTACCACAAAAGACTTAAAAGAGAAATTTCCTACTACTATCTCTCGTACATGGGCCGTTAGTAGGTATCCTTCTTCTATCCGTCCTTATAGCATTCGTGTTGTGAAGGAAGACTATCGCTGTCACGATTTCGATATTGTTACTCCTGATCTATCGGAGAGAGTGACCCTAACCAAGGAGGGTTTCATATATTTTTACTCGTATCCCTTTACTTTGGGTGTGTTCTCTTTGAGTTGAGAGCTTGACTCCGTTATTGTGGAGTTTTGCCTCCGCTGTCTGGTGTGTTTGGCACAAGTAAGTCCTTTTGTATGGAGGACTGTCACGACCTAGAATCCTAATCTGAGTCGTGATGGCGCCCAACAACGGGGTTAGGCAAGCCAACACAAATTACACTAGGTGATACCCTTCCCATCTTATTAAACAAGTCAAAGATTTACCAGTTTATAACAAGTAACATGATACTAGCCTTGAGCGAAGGTAAAGTCATAGTAGATACAAAGCCGAAATATAACATACACATGCCTGTACAACCCGAACCCAAAAGATATATATATATATATATATACTACGCCTGTGTGCCAGGAACTAGTGTCACGAGTGTCATGGGCAACTATTGAATATACAATGACTACAATATATACAGAGTCTCCGTCCGAATTAAATGGACAAAGAAATATAACAAAAGAGCCCCAGGGTGTTGCTAGGAAGTCGCCGGGAAAGCAGCTCACCGTGAAGAATGACCACGCTATCAATATCTAGCACCGACCTGATAGCCAAACGTGCCAGCCTCCGGACCTGTCAGTCAAGTACAGAAAAGAAAAGAAAGTGCAGCATGAGTACATATTAAATAAATATGTACCCAGTGAGTATCCCGCCTAAACTAGAAGAAGTAGTGACGAGAGGTCGACTCGATACTCACTAAGGTCCAGCAGTGATAACATATGATAGAATATGATGAAACACAGTAGGCATGTCAGGGAAATAAGCAACAAGTATATATATCAAAAGCACGAAAAAAATCCAAACAATTTCTGAACTAAACAATAAAGCACTTTCAAGGTAAGACCACCGAACGAAACAATAATCACAAATTCTTAGATCCGCCGTGGC
>ML258874.1:0-52306 GCA_005239495.1 Nicotiana undulata
GAAATTAATTAAGTCGGTCGGAAATTTCAAATTTATTTCCCAGTAAAATTCAAGTTTTGCGACTGAATTTCGGTCGGAAATAGTGAATATATATATTTTGCGACCAGCCATTCCCCGTCCATTTAAAATCGGTCGCAATTTGGTCGGAAATTGCTAATTTGCGACCGATTTCGGTCGGAAACGTCGGACGGAAAACACCTAAATTCTAGTAGTGTAAGAAAAATATCGATAAATAAGCAAAAAACCCGAAAAATCGATAAAAATGAATCGTTAAAAAACCGACTTAATTGGTTTGGTTTGGTTCCAACATTTTAAGAACGGACTAACTTGGTTTGGTTTCTTTTGAGGAAAAAACCATTCGAACCGAACCATGAACACCCCTAATTGCAACAAATATTGGTTTCATCTGAGAATATTTAGTGGATTTTAATTTATTAGTTTTACTTAAAGCTATAACAATCATTTTGTCTTTACCGATTCTTTTGAACTTTCCAAAAGACGAACCCAAGACCAATTATTCCAAAAGGAAAAAACTTAAAATCAATTCTCTGATCATTTGAAATAAAATAATTTAACCTTAACAATTAAAATTTAAATAAAATGAGAATATATATAACACTTAACCATGTGTGTATAAAAAAGACACATGTCTTATATTATAAAATGAGAATATATAACACTTTATTCAAAAGATTTGAAGAAAAAAAAGAACTTTATAAAAAAGATCCAGTCATTTTATTATTTAAGGAACTGCAACGTCAAAACCCAAACCCAGGCCGAATGGCGTGACAGAAGGCGCCAAAATCAATTTATAAGCGAGAGCGGGAGAGAAGAGCACTTAGCGTGACAGAGAGAGAGATCCAGAAAATGGTGATGCTTTGCTTCGTCTTGGATTTGCGGAGCTTATCAGCTCCATTGCTTCGCGATTTGAAGCAGGTAATATATCCACATGCATTTACTCATGAACAATTATATACAACAATTGAATCGACTGATTTGCTGGTGCGAAGCATTGCGTTGTTTTGTTTCATTACTCTTCGAATTTCACTTGAATTTGCATATATAAAATAGTAATTTTGCCAATATTCTCTTCTCCGCCAGTCGATGTTACAGCTCGCCAATTTCTATGCGATATCGTCTCCAAGTAGTAGTACAGACAGTTCGAGATCAAAACCTTTGCTCGATCGCATCGGACTGTGCTATGTATTCAAAAATCGAATCTCACGCACCGATGAAGTAAATATAATCTCCTCTATTTTTAGCTCGAATATTTTAATGCTTCGGTCCGTATATTAATTTGTAGGCTGAAATGCGTATTACAGCTATTTTTACCTGGTAAACTTGTAATAATACTCCTGAACTGATAAGTGATGTTATACACAGCTTAAGATAGCTTATAGTCCACGAGGCAACTTCACTCTCCGTGAGTTCCACCATGCAGTGAACAATTTGCCTTCCGATGCCTTTTTACCTGATTTCAACAGTTCTGGAGCTCTATGTTGCAGCGGTAATTTTTACGTGAATTTTTGTTCATTTCAAAAAATTTAAGTGCATTCAAGTTGTTGTTCTGCTTCATGCTTATGCTTAATTTGATTTGATCACTCTTGTTACCATTGGTGTGGTCACCATTTGGCGCTTGCAGATTTGAAACTTTGCAGTATCCTAAATGACAAAGTTTTGTACTCATGGGGAGGTCATAATAAAGATATTACGAGAAAGGTGATTTTGATTAGTTCCTGCATATTTGAAAGCCTGGACTCCGCTACCAAAAAGGCTCTCTTGGTGATGCATCTACTCTCTGCATTCATATCATTATCTGTTCTACTTTATTCTCTAGATTTTGGACGGATGATTAGATGTCTTAATTGTTCAGTTTCTAAACCTTTTGAACCGCAAGCTTCAAGTTGAAAAAAGTGATGGTTTTGCTGACAGGATGCAGCAGATAACTGTGTTTCCATAGAGTTTATTTTCTTGGAGCAAAATTCAAGTCATCTTGCTGATACTCCTGGAAGTATTAACAAATTCTTGAAGCAGATTGGTGATCTCGAGAACTGCTCATTTCAAAACTATATTCCAGGTTAGGGACACTCCTTAATCCTTCTATGTAGGAGTCCTTAGAATGATACTTAAAACCTATTTGTTCACCGTGATTTTCATTTTATGATTTAGTTCATCTTGATCTTGTCGAGGGTAAATGTAATAAATTGTCTAGTTGAGCAAGGCCTATCTTTATTGGTTTATATAACAGATTCTTAGAATCGACTCTGTTTCCTGAGTTACCGTAGAGATCATTTTTCTTAAAAATCCTTTCAGTCTGTAGGAAGTGAGCTTCCAGATATTAGATTTTAGAAATGCCAATTATGTTCTTCCTGGTTGTAGCATGTAGTTCAAAATGAATCTGTGACAAGTTCTTCTTCTCCAAGTGTGGTTCTTTGCATCCTTCGTATGTCTTTGAATCCTTGTTCATGCAATGTTTAAAGCAGCTAAAACATTTACTTGCTTGAGTATTCAAAGAGGTTGAATTTTCTGTTGATGGATATAAAGGTCAAATGTCCTTGACTGGTTTTAAAAAATTTGAATCATAAAGGTTAAATGTCCTTGATTTTGTTCAATGAATGAGTACATTTGTTGGCCCCTAACATCTTTAGATAATTCCTAGGAAGAATCAAGTTTTCTCTTCTTGTTATTTATAACAAATAGATCTGCAGATGCACATGCTTTGTCTGGCTTGGTAAAGAAATGGTTTCAGGAACTGAAGGAGGACTTGGAAGAACAGTTACAGGCTCGTTTTGTCTTCAAGAGCAATCTTTTAGGTTCAACAAATCAGATATCCTGCAACTTGTGCACATCTTTCAACCAGATAATCGATGAATTCGTTCCTTGTAAGGTATACTCATAAAGTTCATTAGGATGCCAAGCAAAACAATTGATTTATTCTAGATAGGTCCTAAGAGTAACTTCTTGTTTTGAAAATGAAAGTCTTGATGAGCTTGGGCGGTAAGAATTATCAGCTATAGATTCTTCAGCAAAATCATTGTATCTTTCTCACTGGTTAGGGTTCTTCCTACTGCTAAGTTACATTCTTTAACTGATTGGTAATTGGCCTTCAAGTTTTGGATTTGTTTCAATGATGTATTTACACTACTTGTTTGTCATGTGATGGCCTGATGAGGGTTAAAAAACAGGTGATATTTTAGATTCTATAATTTTAACCATGAGATATTATCAAAAATTCTGAGTAATCATACAATTCTGCATGATGATTTACCTTTTATCAGTATAGTTTCCCTCCCATATTAGTTTCTTGAGACCAATCTCTATTAGTAAATCTTTGATTGACAAATAGCCCTTGTGCTTATCAAGTAGTGTGTCAAAGTAAGACTAATTATGGTGTTCCCTTTAGTTTTCATATCTTTTTTCTGATCACAGATTTGAGTGGGAAGTCTCATAAAACTTTACAAACGATTGAAGTCTTTATTCTTGCTTTTGCAATTTAATCAACTAGGCAACAGAAAAGTAGCTGGGTTTTTTATCCTAAAACATTAGTGTTGAAACCTCATATAGATCTTACGTTCTTGTAGTATAGGAAATATTAACTGACTTCAGAGTTTACGTTTAACTTCTCATGTTAGTTTTTAAAATGGCAAAAATATTAAAATCCATTAAAGAAAGATAGAATATGAAACAGATTATTTGGTTAAACCTAGAAAGGAGACGAATTATTAAAAAGGAAAGACCATCAACTACAGTCTGTGTTTGATATGATGTTCATGTAGTCTTCCTATCCAATGATCCATCCTCATCTCTAGAAAACATTCTTTCTTTACTCCTCTGTAATAACAAATTGCTACCATTATAACAACTATTTTCTTTATGTTGAGTCCTACCCATAAATGCCAGAATTCTTTTAAATTTTTTAGTCTGAAGGATTGTTAAGTTCCGAAGCCTGTTTAAATGTAGAGATTTGTCTAAGGCATTTCAAATTCTGAAGCTAAACAATCAATTCATTTGCACTTCTTTTGATATGCCTACTTAGATTTGAAAATCAATTTATCAGTTCATTTCTGTCGTTATTTGGGATTAACTTCAAAGATCAGAAATCCCTTTAAAATTCAGCTGTCTATCCTAACAGGCCCATGTAAAATTTCAAATATGTGCCAAAGATACTATATTGGAAAGATCCACTGTTAGATTATCCAATTTGTTCATCAGGAAGGTCAAAAGTTGTCAAGCAGAATTATTTTGGCACCTTGCCAATACTATATTATGGGTATTGCAGCTGAGAACTAGTTTTGGATAGGAGATATTGCTGAATTTTTTCTTTCTTAGACAACGTTTCTCTTAGAAGGCATCTTTTATCTTACGAAACTACAGATAATGATTGCTTGGTGCTTCTCAAGCTGTCAGAAATCATTACCAGACGAGCAGGTGTTGATAAACGAATTCAGTTCAGTTGGTCACAATAAAATACACATCTTCGCGAACTGTTATAAGCTAGTTTTACAGTGAATGTTATTGATACCCCTAACATTAATTGTATCAGTAAAACATTTTTATTCCCCCTGGGTGTCCACAAGTATACATCTTTTATTTTCTTGTAGTGAGCAGTAAGTCTCACGTGAAGTTTCTTAGAATTGTCACTCCTTTAACAGTCATGCAGGTGTCATGGCATTCCATTTGACAACTCAAAAATGATCCAGACGGATAAGTCTTCTTGCCCAGTAACTGGAGTTGAGCTTGGAGCACTTGATTTGGTTGAGAGCTCTGTGAAGATAGGAGAACATACAATCCTCTATATGCCCTCTTTCCAGTGTTGCCGAGACCTTCAGAAAGTTTCTTTACCAATTAACTTCGATGTTATTGAAAGAACTAACTTGAGATCGCTTGATGAAGGTAAGTTTGGATGAAAATAGAAAGCTTTCTGTGTTAAATTTTGCATTCCATTGTTAATGTCTGGTCCCAGTTGAAAATATATTAGCTATGAGACGTCAAAGTCCTAACAAAGACAAAACTTATACTGATGCCCTCTCTTTGCACTAGTGAGAATTAACAACTCGGAAAATTATATTATTGATGTACCTTAACTTAATACAAGTACCCCTATTTATAACAGTACACAATACCTACACCACTCTTTTTCCATGTAGGACTATGCTTATTTACATTAACAACTAACTAACAGCACCCATTACATCAATTGGAAATTCTCATGATGCACTAGAGTCATCAGTTCGGCACCTAATTCAAACATCATTTGTTACCTCCTTCTCGTGACTGGTGATCTACACTCAATATCAGCTTTTGTTTCTTAACAGGGATTATTTTAGGTACTTCCTACATTGTTATCCCAGCTTTGTCTGAGTTGGATGATACTGATAAATCAGAGCTAAATGCTAAACGTAAGCAGAAGGCCTACCATTATTCATTGCTGACATGCCTTTCCATACTATATACTGCATAACTTTGCCCAACTTATAAAATGTTCAAATAGTCGCTGAAATTAAACTGAGAATACTTTTCATGAAGAGATGATGATCTGGCTCTGTGATTTGGCAGTTTTTCAAGTGCTGTGTGGTGTTCTGCATTCCCTTGACCAGGGTTTGGTTTGTTCATCAAATTGTAATGTAGAAACTGCGAAGCAAACGTCCTTCTTGTGCTATTATATTCTATTACCTTCAGAGAAAGGAGTAATGATTCTCAGAGTAAGTGTGTAGTCCCTCTCACATCTGAGCCTTTATTTTCCTACTAAAAAGAAGTCCACAACATCTATCTCTCTTCATTTTGATCATAAATTAGTGCCTTATTTCCTTCTCATTTTTCTTAAAAAACTTCATGCGACAGAATCCCTTGTAGGTGTAGACAAGAATATGCGACCAACGAGAACGTGCAATAAGCTATTATTGTTGTTGTTGTTTCTTTCCTTTAACGTTTTTATGTTTTCCTTTTAGCCCTAAAGTCCAATCTGTCAACAAATTATAACCGGCAGTGAAGATATTTCTTTCTTCCAACAATCCCTTGATTATTCTTGTTTTAATGCATCCAGCTATCCTACAATATTTTTTTCTACTCTTTATTATGTGATGTCGCTGTATAAGTATTTTCAGCGGCTTGCTGGATCAGAGGAAGCCTTGCCTGTCCCTGACATTAGTAATAGTGCTTGCACCCCAGTCACCGAGGATATTGAAAATTCTCTGCAGGCCTCTTTGCTTAAGGTCTGTTTCATTAGGGAAATTCTATTCCTGTTCTTTTATTTGATTCTTCCGATACATCTTCGTTTCTTACTGGGAGCAATACCAAGTTAGATGCACTAATGAGACGAAAGATGAACCAGCATTCATTAATAAATTCATGAAGCTCTACAAGCTGGATCTTAATTTATCTTTCTCAAGGATTTGCAGTTTCACATTCTCATCATTAATGATAATGTAGCTTTATCTCTAAACTGTTTGCACTTTGCTAGGTATATATAATGAAAGGGCTGAGTGTTCTTCCTTGGTGCATAGAGGAAGGTCATTTTTGGTACTTTTCCAGATTAAGTTCTGATGCTCTTTGTTATTCCAGATCGAATTAAGAAATTATGATCCAGTTCAGCATGAAAGAGGCTTCCATCAAAGACTAAACTTGCTTGTCAAAGAGAGCCTACAATTTGGGTAACTTCTTTTCTTTCCTGTAGTGTTTTTCTTTATCTGCTATAAAATATATTTCACCGGTCACTGGTCAGCCATATGATCTATAGATTGGTTTTTTCTTGAAGTTCATCCCTTTTCATTTTCTGTCAATAGTTGACGTGAAAGTTTTTCTGGTGGTCTGAAAACCGCACTAAGTTGCTGATGTGTATTGTTGATTACTCCATAGTGTACATTTAAGTGCCACTGGTTAATATAAAGGTTTTAGGAACTTGTTGCCTTTCTTAGTTATTTATAGGGGGGCCAATATAGCTAGTTGGTTCAATTGATGTCTTCTCAAGCACTTAACCTTTGTTCCATGCTCCTGATCTGGGTTAACTATAGCACATTCTAATTTTTAGCGAAGAATCTATGCTGTTTTATAGTTGATTTTGTTAGGTGATGGAAGGAGTCATCTATTCGATCAGGAGCTATTTGCTTTAATAAGATTCACAACAAATTTCATTAGTTCTCAACTCTGGAAAAAAATTAGCTTCCTAGCTTTAGCTTTAGCCCGAGCTGTCTGATCTGCTAATCACCATCACGTGTCAATCAGCTTTATATAGGCATTGAGTTTAATTACTTCTTTTCAATATTTTCTTGTCTTGTCATGGACTTTCATCTTAAAAGATTGACTATCAGGGCAATACCTGCTAAGGCTAAAGAACCAGTGACAGCAACAAACATAGCCCTGCAAGACCCTATGATAGAGGACTTATCAGATCAAGCCAACAATTTGTTGGTTATAGAAGACAACATGCTGGATAGCAAAACGACTGATGGCAAAATTGGTACTAGAATTACTGAAGAGTGGGAACAACTAGTTGTATTAGAGATTCCAAAGATGTCTTCTCCCACTTGTATCTCCAAGCCAAAGTTGGATAAAGAGGTTTTATCTCCCCCTAAAACTACTGGAAAACTTGATGACAAAACTTCACGAATCCTTGAAAGGCTGGAGGTACCGAAGCAGCTGCAAAGAAAAGCAGTTTCCCCTACGGTGTCAAGCTCTTCAGTTAAGAAGCCTCTGATCCCCTTTGGACGTGGCATTACTGACGCTAAGGCCATTGTTTCGAGCCAGCCCATAAAGCCCAACTTTCAGAGGCTCAAGAGGAAAAGATAACTAGGGAAGTCCTTTTCGAGCAGAAATCTCAGTATGCTGAGGTCCATGAGGTCCATCTTCTCGTTCTCTGTTGTTTTGGTATCTCAAATTTTCTAGAATGCCGTCTTTCATAAGCAACTAATCATGTGCATAAGTTGTTCTTATATCGCACATCAATCTCAACGTTCTTGAACTATTAATGATTCTGGATGGTCATGATTACCAACCATACCTTGTGACCTTATAAGTTGAAATGAAGTGCTTTGAACTCTTATATGATACATTTGGCCAAGAAATTGAATTTATCAGGGGAAAGATCATTGTAGCGTAAGCCTTGACCGATGCCACTGATTCATTATAAAGAAAGAACTAGTCCAGGGTAAATGAGCTGGAAACACAATACAAAACTCTGAAAAGATGAGTTTAATTAGTTCAAAGAGAACTTCAGTGTGAATTTTGATGTATTCTTACATAATGAAAGATGTGTATATCAAACCATAGTTCTAGGAGTGAAGCATCATCATCCACCTAAAATTCATGGACGAGATTAGACAGATACGCGTCGAGGGACTAGAAAGACCTGTTAGTGAGTTCTTAATTTGTCTTTTTTATACTTCATGAAGTGTGAAGCATTATGATCTCAATATTAAAAGGAAAAAGTGCCTTTAGCTCGATTGTGGGTTTTTACCGTATTCGTCGCTCTTTTCCCCCTTTTCTTCATTTTGGTCAGTCTTCGTTCCTTTTGATATAGAGGTTAAGCTGAAGCGATCAGTGTCTCTTACTATCATCTGTCCCATGACCGATTATGTTTTCGTATAAGATTGTGGGATAACGTTGATTCCAATTTAACGTGAGAATCTTAATCTCAACTAGAATACCATTCTTAAATACAATGAATGAAGTGTGGGATACAATTTAATGTCTTAACGCGGCCTTTAAACTTTAATTGGCTAAATAATTTGATGATCTAGAAAGAATGACGACCTTGAACTATATAAATGTTTTACTCATAATGTTTCCTTTTGGTTTCGTTGAAAATAATAAGCATCTTCAGAATCGTATGTGATTCGATCATGTAAAAGTTCGAAATTCAAACCAAAAAAAATAGTTGCAGAATAACTAAAGAGCTGTAGAAAGTTGTTCAACCGTTAAATGTGGCACCATAATCACAGGATTACCACAATGCCCAAAATACCAGGACCTAGATTACTTTCATCAAATATCTTTGTTTCTTTCCTACGAGCTTGTCGTCTTATTAATTGAAATAAGACTATTATGTAAGAAACTGAGCATCCTTAAAACTTGTCTAGTCAAGATTTTGTGGAGACTGGTCTGAACTTACCATCTACTTATTTTAATCAAAAGTAGTCAATGGGAGTGAATACTTCAATAGCAACATTGATCAGAGAAACTACTCCAGTAATCCACAAAGAATATGAAGAGCAAATGTTGCCATCAGCAAGCAATTTCAGGTGCATCACATCAGCTATTTTATAACCATTAAATTTTAATGCGTTCATAAGGAAACCTAAATATTCAGTTGAACAATTTAGTAATATGAATATAGTGTGAGAGTTTACTGTCTACTAATTGTATCAAAGATGAGATCACAGGGAGTCAGTGACATGATATCATGAAAGGTGCCAAGACGAAGCGAAGCGAACTAATTAAAAGAAGACAGTATGACACAATCGCACAAAAAAATATAGCGTTTCTAAAGGGATTAAGAAACGTAATTTCAGTTTAACAATATTGTATACGGGTGAAACCGGGCCCATGGGACGCCTCGGTATCCAATAAAGTAAATGGAGCAAGAGGCGAGATGACAAGGGACCGGAATCGCGGCAAGAATCCCCTCGAGCCGAGATCCGGGTAGAGCGCCCGAACTCGGGAGTATCGGGGCCACGACCCTGGGTTCGATTCGAATCCCACAGGCATGGGAGAGCACTACTAGGCAATCGAGCACAACCAACAATAGGATGTGATATTCGTGACCAGTTGAATATCACGGCGTGGATCTCGATAGGAATTCGGTGATTGGTTAAACGGAAGATTTATACTTTTTATGGAATTGTATTTAAAGTAAGACTCCCCTATTATATAAAGGGGGGTTTGATTATTCATTAACGACACAGTAACACGCATATCAAGGCAATATAATTATTTTCTCTGTTATTCAAAGTTCTCACTTTTGTTCATCTGTGCTAAGTTATTTGAGCCCGGGATCGAGGGCAGATATTTCATTAAGGTTGTAGTTGATTCCGGAACCTCCCCTTAAGCGGTTTGACAATTTATTACGGTCCTCTATCTGTTTAATTTAACGCAATTTTTCGTTTGTATTGAATTAAATCTGCGTATTCTTAAAACCACTTACAAATTTAATTGTTATCTGTTTTTTTAGGGTAAACAATCGTAAGTCAAAAACAATCCGAGGAACATAGGAACTGCCGTAGTGCCAACAATGATACATGGATGACACTATCACAATAGTCTTGCGATTTCCATAAATATCAATTTGAATGGCGGGAAGCACATTGAGAACAGCAACGTAGAGAAGCGTTGGCAATAACCTGTATTTCTTGTTTATGCACAAGGTGAACAACAATTCAGGGGAGGAAGTCAATGAATATTTGGTTTCAAAGTCTAATATTGGTGTAGGAGGTCCCGTTAGATTTTGTGTTATTTGTACATCGTGCCCCTTCACAATGTTGAATTTAAAAAAATGACTTTTTTAAATCTCTTATGTGTAAAAATAAATCTCCCGTGTATAAAAAAAAATATGATCATAAAACTAAAAACAAATTTGTAAAGAGCCAAAAAAAACCAATTGACCCTCAAATTATTGGGGTTACAATTTTGCGTGACATGAAAATGTTGGTTCTTAAAGAGTATAAAAAGTCCATTAACGCATCACATACATTTTTCACCTATTGAAATTGTGGAGCTTTTTTCAGTCGATCAACATTTCACTTTAGAATTCGTGCTTTATAATAACAATATAGACTAGTTTATACGTATAGACAATCAGTTTAGAAAAATGACGATGAAACTGGATTATTATGTCTATTGGAAGAACTTGAATATTTAATTACACGGTTGAAGTTGGGTTTGCCTAATTTCTTATGACTGATCGAGATCGTGGTGAGAGACCAAAGGCCCGACCTCGCATTGTATCGAGCCATGGCATAAAGATATATTACCAAGCTCGTAATTTGAGGACCAGTTTAGATTGTGATCAGCCGAGGACGAGACCGAACGGGATAGGCATCGAGCAAAACCGAAGAAAGCATGCTGAGTTGGATAACGGAAAGCCGAAATATCCGTGATCGGGCAAGGATCGTGGCGGAAATCTCGGCTCGTATCAAATCAAGAACGGTTATTGAGCCAATCATGGGATTTCCTTCTGTATTTAGAATTGTATCATAAGTAGAATTCTCCTACTATATAATAGGGGTTTTAATCATTTGTAATCATCACATTCACGCATAGCAAAGTAATATAATACTTTCTCTCTTAAGCTCTTTTATTCTGTTGTTCAGCCCATCATTTTCAATTATACATTCATTTGGTTCGAGGGCGATCCAGCTCGAGGGCCAAACTGCATTTCATATTGGTTTGCTTTATTTTACTGTTAATTTCTAACATCACTTCTCATATTCATCAATTTGTGCCGAGTAAAATTACATATTCTTAAAACCAATTATAAATTTATTTGTTATCCAAATTTAAGGTAAACAGTTTGGCGTCCACCGTGGGGCTAAGAATAATAGTGATTACCTTGTACCAATTCTTATAACACATACTGCTTTACGCTTGTTCTTGTAAGTGTTTTGGATTTCAGGATCAGCATGTCGAACTCTCAAACAGTACCCACACACGCCTGATAATAGCTTTGGTTTTCATGGGGAAACACAACAACATAGCCGCCCCAGGGAATGAAGTACCCTAGGCTGACCTCGAGGGAGTACTGGTTGCAGACCCCATCGACGGCAGTTACCATGTCGCCCTGAATGCAAATCTGGGCGTCGACCCAGAAAATAGCATCCACAGAGACGTTCGATCAGCCCGTCAGAATACACACGACGACGAAGATGGTGGAGACAGCATTAATATTCGAAATGTTACAGGCTCAACAAGCTTCCATACCGCAACTCCAAAATAAAAACCACGCATCGAGTAGGGATGAACCCGAGACCGCACTGGAAGTTGTTCATAGGGCCGAACCAGTACCGGAGAGATCAAACGTGAATGAATCAGGGACTGATCCCGCTATTATGAAAATGCTCGAGGAGCTCACAAAGCGAATTAAATTAAGGGAGAAGAGGATTGAAGCAAATGACAAAAAAGTAGAAACGTATAACTCCTGAGTTGATCAAATTCCGGGGGCACCACCGATTCTGAAGGGTTTGGATTCAAAGAAGTTCGTGCAAAAGCCTTTTCCCCCAAGGGCTCTTAAGCCCATCCCAAAGAAATTCTGCATGCCAGAAATAGCCAAGTATAATGGAACTACCAACCCCAATGAGCATGCCACTTCTTACACATATGCAATAAAAGGGAACGATTTAGAAGATGATGAGATTGAGTCCGTTCTGCTGAAAAAATTCGGAGAAACCTTATCGAAGGGGGCGATGATATGGTACCATAATTTTCCTGCCCAACTCCATTGATTCCTTTGCCATGCTCGTCGATTCCTTCATCAAAGCACACGTCGGAGCCATAAAGGTCGAGACTAGGAAGTCGGACCTCTTCAAAGTGAAGCAGAAAGACAACGAGATGCTCAGAGAGTTCGTATCTCGGTTCCAAATGGAACATATGGACCTACCCCCGGTCACAGATGATTGGGCAGTTCGGAATTTTACTCAAGGGCTAAACGTACGAAATTTGGTGGCCTCACGATAGTTAAAGCAGAATTTGATTGAATACCTAGCTGTAACCTGGGCCGATGTGCACAATCGACACTTGTAAAAAATCAGGGTCGAGGATGATCAGTTGGGAGCTCCTTCCGGATCTGCTTATCCAAACAGGCCCGTCGACAGAATGCAAAGGGATATCGATAGAGAACCACGACCGAACACAGATCGGTATCAACCATACGGTGGAGATTAGAGGAACAACGATCCTGGACGCAACCCCGTTCGAAGTGATCGAAGAAATGATCGAGGACAGAGCTCCCGAGGGCTCATGAGTAAGAGTGATTTCGACTGAAATGGCGAGCCCAAAGAAGCACCACGACTATCAGAATACAACTTCAACATTGATGCATCAGCTATTGTATCGGCCATCAAGTGGATCAAAGACACCAGGTGGCCCTGACTAGGGGTGTACATGGACCGGATTGGTTCGGTTCTTATCAAAACCAAACCAAACCAATTATATCGGTTTGGATTGGTTCGATTTTGTCGAGTTTTTCGGGTTTTCGGATTTTTTTGTTACATGAATATAGTTCCAATCTTACTTTGTTAAACTTATAGATAAAATTTTGATAAGTTAATATATGTTTAGTAAATATTGAAAAAATTGACAAACATATGATCTATTAAAATATTCTAATAGGCGAATTTTTTTAGTAATACATGGTAGTTATTTTCTTAGTCGTATGACAATAATTTTCGTTAATGTATGCTTTCTAGGTTAACACATGAGAGGATCTCAAATATTTTAATATTTTTTAAAGAAAATTCAATATAAAGTCTTAAAAAAATATATAAAAATTATATATTTATATGTCGGTTTGGTTCGGATTTTTTTACTCAATACCAAACTAAGTCAAACCAAACCTAGTGGGGTTTTTTAATCGGTTTGATTTGGTTTTTCGGTTTGGTGCGATTTTCCGGTTCGGTTTGTACACCCCTACAGACTGATAGCCCAAAGAAATCCTAATCAAATGTGCAAATATCATGCTCATGGTCATATAACAGAAGACTGCAGACAGCTGAGGGATGATGTAGCCCATTTATTCAACTAAGGGCATTTTTGAGAATTCTTGAGTGATCGGGCTAAGAACTACTTCAAAAACAGAGATTCAAACAGACGGAATGAGCAAAAAGAGCCACAACATGTGATCCACATGATTGTTGGAGGGGTCGATATTCCTCAGGGGATCGTATTCAAACGCAACAAAGAGTCGATCACAAGGGAAAAACAGACTCGAGACTATGTACCGGAGGGGGCCTTGTCTTTCAATGACGATGATGCAGAGGGGATCTCACAACCCCACAACCGACGCACTGGTAATATCTGATCTTATGAATGAAATTCAAGTTAAATGTGTTTCGATTGATCCAGGTAGCTCGGCCAACATTACTTGATCAAGGGTCATGGAACAGCTCGGCCTACAAGATCAAGTTGTGCCCGCAACCCGAGTACGTAACGACTTCAACAAGCGAAACTACTAAAGGTGGAATTACTTTGCTAGTGAACGTGGCCGGGACCATCCAAGAAATAAAGTTCCATGTGATCGAGGGTGACATGAGCTGCAACGCCCTGCTAGGAAGGCCTTGGATCCATAACATGAGGGCAGTACCCTCGACCCTTCACCAAGTTCTAAAGTTCCCGACATCGGAGGGAATCAAAATAGTATACGGGGAGAAACCTGCCGCCAAGGAGATGTTTGCAATTGATGAAGTGATAGAGGTATCGGCGCTCTCATCAGCAAAGGGATCGGAGTTGAAGGGAAAGTAGGAGGCCAAATAGCAACCACAGACACCGGCCTCGACCCAATTGTAGGAGCAAGGGATCAACGAGGATGACGACTATTGGATCCCTCGATCCTTCATAATTCTCGATGACTCTGACGCCACCAAGTCAATGGTTGAAGAGATGGAACAAGTCACGTTGACCGACCATCAACCCGAACGAAAGGTATACCTGGGCTCGGAACTAACCCCCTGAGCTGAAGAACAAACTTATTCATTGCCTTAAGGCTAACATGGATTGCTTTGCCTGGTCCCATCTCGATATGATAGGGATTCCACCAGAAATCACAACCCATACGATTAAGCCTGGACCTGGAGTCCCGTCCTGTAAAGAAAAAAAGAAGTCCCAATCCGAGGTTAAGCACACATTCATCAAGGACGAGGTAACCAAACTTCTCAAAATAGGGTTCATTCAGGAAGTAAAATATCCCGAGTGGTTAGCAAAGGTAGTAGTAGTTCCTAAGAAGGGAAATAACTTATAGTGTGCGTAGATTATAAATACTTAAACAAAATGTGTCCCACTGATTCCTTTCCTTTGCCTAATATTGATCGAATGATCGATACCACGGTCGGCCACGAGATTCTTAGTTTTCTCGATGCCTACTTCGAGTACAACCAATTACAGATGAACCGGAGGATCAGGAAAAGACCTTGTTTATCACTAAATATGGCACCTACTATTATAATGTAATGTCGTTCGGACAAAAAAATGTTGGTGCAACTTATCAACGCCTAGTGAACCGAATGTTAGAAGACAAAATAGGAAAATCAATGGAAGTTTATATTGATGACATGTTAGTTAAGTCCCTGCGAGCATAGGACCATTTAAAACACTTGCAGAAAACTTTCGATATACTAAGGAAGTACAATATGAAGCTCAACCTAGAAAAATACGCCTTCGGGGTTGGCTTGGGCAAGTTTCATGGCTTCACGGTAAGGAATCGAGATCAAACTCGATAAAATCAAAGTTATCGAGGATATCGCAATTGTAGATATTGTTAAGGTTGTACAAAGACTAAGGGGGCGCATAGCCGCCCTAGGGCGATTCATTTCGAGGTCCTCAGATAGGAGACATCGATTCTTCTCGATTCTTAAGAATAATAGTAGCTTTGCATGGACTCCGGAATGCCAACAGGCTTTGGAAGAACTAAAGCGATATTTATCGAGCTCGCCGCTGCTTCATACCCCGAAAGCAGATGAGCAACTCTACTTGTACTTGGCAGTCTCGAAAATAACGGTAAGTGGAGTCCTAGTCCGAAAATAACAAGGTACGTAATTCCCTGTTTTATGTTAGTCGGACCTTAGGTGAGGCCGAAAAAGGATACCTACACTTAGAAAAATTAGCGCTTACTTTAATAAGCGTCTCTAGGAAATTAAGACTGTATTTTCAATGTCATCCAATATGTGTTGTAACAACATATCCTCTTTGAAATATTTTGCACAAACCCGAGATTTCAGGTCGATTGGCCAAATGGTCCGTCGAGATCAGTAGGTATGATATCGAATATCGATCTCAAACCGCCATCAACTCTCAAATCTTTGGCAGACTTCGTGGCCGACTTCGCGCCAGCCCTTGTACGCGAGGTTGAAAGATAACTATTAATAAAATCGGGTACATCTTCGGGGTGTGGACCCTCTTCACGGACGGTGCTTCGAACGCAAAAGGGTACGTGCTAGGTATCGTTCTAAAACCACCCATGGGTAATATTATTACATAATCTATCAGAACTTCGAAATTAACTAACAATGAGGTTGAGTATGAGGCCATGACTGCAGGTCTCGAGTTGGCTAAAAGCTTGGGAAAGAGGTCATTGAGACCAAATGCTATTCCCTCCTTGTGGTAAATCAAGTCAACAGGACTTTTGAAGTCCGAGAAGACCAAATGCAGAGGTACTTGGATAAGCTACAGGTAACTCCACATCGATTTAAAAAGTGGACCTTACAACATTTACCTCGAGAACAGAACAGTGAGGTCGGCGCTATTTCAAACTTAGGGTCATCGATCGAAGACGACGAACTCGACTCGAGGACTATCATACAACTCACGAGATCGATGATCGAAGAAGGCCACGCCGAGATAAACTCCATAAGTCTGACCTGGGATTGGAGGAACAAGTACATAGAGTACCTAAAGAACGGGAAGCTTCCATCAGATCCAAAGAAGTCGATATCTCTACGTAAGGCATCACAGTTCACTTTGTCCGTAAACGGAACGCCATTCAGAAAGACGTTCGATGGACCATTGGCAATATGTTTGGGACTAGAAGATACCGACGACGTACGGGAAGTTCACGAAGACACTTGTGGAAATTATTCCGGTGCCGAATCATTGGTCCACAAACTAATCAGAGCAGGGTACTACTGGATCGATATGGAGAAGGATGCAAAGTAGTTCGTTTGAAAGTGCGACAAATGTCAAAGGTATGCGCCAATGATTCACTGGCCCGGAGAGAAGCTCCACTCGATCTTATCCCCATGGACGTTCATGAAATGGAGAATGATCGTCGGCCCTCTCCCATCGGCCTAATTTAAAGCTCAGTTTATTTTGTTTATGAATGATTACTTTTCTAAGTTGGTTGAAGCACAGGCTTTCGAGAAAGTCAGAGAAAAGGAAGTCATAGACTTCATTTAGGACCACATTATATGTCCATTCGGGATGCCTGCCGAGATCATATGTGATAATGGAAAGCAATTCATCGGAAGAAAAGTAACTAAATTTCTCGAGGATCACAAGGTCAAAAAGAATTTTATCGACACCTCATCATCCCGGCGGGAACGGACAAGCCGAATCGACCAACAAAACCATTATTCAAAATCTTAAGAAGAGGTTGACCGACGCTAAAGGAAAGTGGAGAGAGATACTTCTCGAGGTTCTTTGGGCATACCGCACAACATCGAAGTCTAGTACAGGAGCAACGACGTTCTCGTTAGTATATGGCGCCGAAGCTCTTATCCCAGTCGAGGTTGGAGAACCTAATATCAGGTTCCGATATGTAATTGAAGAATAAAATAGCGAGGTCATGAATACGAGCCTAGAATTATTAGATGAAAGACACGAAGCCGCCCTCGTCCGATTAGCCGCACAAAAACAGCGGATCGAAAGTTACTACAATCGAAGAGCCAATCTTCAACATTTTAACATTGGGGACTTGGTTATGAGAAAAGTCACCCTCAACACTCGAAATCTAAATGAAGGAAAGCTGGGTACGAACAGGGAAGGACCATACCAGGTTCTTGAAATCGCCGGAAAGGGATCCTACAAGCTCGGCATGATGAAAGGCGAACAGCTACCGAGCAATTAAAACGTGTCACTCCTAAAACGATACTACTGCTAAGGTACGACCCCTTCCAATTTCGTTTATATTGTTTACTCTTGTAAGTGTTCGACCATAAGCGGCGAGGGGTTCTTCGACACGAAGTCTTTAGGTCTGAAAGCACCCAGTGCACTCTTTTTCCCTTAGATCGGTTTTGTCCCAAATGGGTTTTCCGGCGAAGTTTTTAATGAGGCAACCATTGATCGTGCTAACTTAGAACAATTCAACAGTATCTGAGGCTTCTCTACAATCAATTTCGAATACTAGGGGGAATTACCCTCGAATGACAACTTTGTGGCAAGGAAATTACTTCATGACAACAGGGTCTCGATAGGTAAATTTTGTAAGGGCCAAGCGGTCAAATGAGCGTGCCCGTATAGGTTACTCCATCCCTGACACAAAACATGTACGCATGAATAGTCATTTATAAAGAAAATTATTTTTCCTTGAGATATCTCGTGCCTTAGAAAAAAATTTATGCTTAACAATTTCATACTCTCGATTTATTATGTAAATAGGCTTAAGGGTCGATCATAACTGGAATTCGGACAATTACCTCCACGCTTGGGGACTGCCGTCCGAAAAATAGACGAGATCGAATTATTAAAACTTCGAGATCATAAGACCTTAAAGGCAACCCTTAATTTTTATAGGACACGGCCACCCCACTCGGGGACTGACACTTTGGGCAATCTTGAAGTAAAACGGGAAAATATGTCCAAGAGGCAAATCCCGAATTAAAGAGGCTACAACCGAATTGACACGGTTTGGAGATGTCTGAATTCCGTAACAAAACTGGCCTTCAATTTTTTTATAAACCAGTTAAAAAGGCTACCCCCAACAAAATAATAAAAGGCCTCGATAATATCAAGCCTCGAAAACTCTAATGAGAACAAAATTGTTCGAACTCTAGAACAATTACTTATTTCATGCTAAGGCATTACAAATTTTACAAATAGAAATGATAAAAAAAAATCAAGTCGAGAAGGGGAGAAATCCATAAACATTATTTTTACAAAGGCCACATCGGCCTAATAAAAAAGCCTAAGGGCTGGTTTTTGCTTTGAGTTTGAGAGGTCGTCCTCGCTCAAACAAAAACCTAAGGGTTACCTTACTTCGAGTCGAGCAAGCACTCACTTGATCGTAAAAGCTATGCTTGTTCGGATTTGATCGAATTGCCTAAACCCCGGACCTTAGAGTAAAATTTCATAAGGCAGAAAGGAAGCAAAATTTCACAAGACATAAGGAAAGAAATTTTTTATACATGTCAAGAAATTATTTTTAAGAGCAGCATGGCCCGATCGGAATTCTGTACAAAAAGCCAAAACAACATTAAAAGAAGCATGAAGAAAAGATACAGATTCTAAGAGCCTAGTCTTCTCGAGGAGCAACACCTACACTCTCGGGGCCTTCTCCACTCCCAGACTCGCTCATGCTCCCGGAATCATCATCATCGGGAAAGGCCAACACTTTGGCTTCAGCTTCAAGCTCTTTTGCACTCTCGATCTCGGCAGTAAGATCGAAGCCACGAGCATGGATATCCTCGAGAGTCTCCCTTCGAGACTGGCATTTGGCATGCTCGGCAACCTAGTTAGCTCGAACCTGAGCGGCCTCGACGTCGGTCCGGTAGACGGTCATAATTGAATTAGTATTAGCCTTGGCCGCTTCGACCTCAGATTTGGCTGATGCAAGTTCTGTGACCATCTTCTCTCGATCAGAAGTTGTTGAACCCAACCGAGACTGGAACTCCTCAATTTTCTTGGCTTGCACTAAGTTTTTTTCTTTCATACTCTAGAGTTGTATTTCAGCTGAGCACAGTTGAGCTCAAGCTGCCTCCTTTTCTGAAGCAAGTCGATCCATGTTTTTGTTCCACGCTATGGTCTCCGCCTTCACCGAATCCGCTTCCTCACGAAGTTGCCTGATTATATCGAGCTTTTGCTGGACTTGTGGGATCGAACTATTATTCACCACGCCCGAATCAATGTCATTAACTTCTAAGATTCATCTTACCTACTCGGCCAGATCAGTTTGTTCTTTATGAGCCGCTTCTAGCTCAGCATGAAGGCCATTTGCTTCCTCTTCTCTTTGCTCACTAAGAATCTTGAAGGCGTCTTTCTCCTCAGTGAGCCCCCGAATTTCGACCACATATCGGCTCAGCTCCCCTCGAGATGGAAAGAAAGCTTCATGATGAAGAACCGAGGCCTACAAAAATAGAAAAAAATAATTGTACGAAAAGAGAAAAACTCAAGTATGGAAATTGATATTGACAAAGAGAGTAGAGGATTACCCGGTTCAGAGCCTGTTGGCCCTCGTTAAAAAGACAAGGTGCTCCCACCTCGTCCATCAGAGCTTGGTCTTCCTCCGTAACCAAACTCCGAAGATAAGTAGCCACCCCTACAGAGGCTGCAAGTACCCATGCATCCTCCGAGACCGTGATAATAATCGTTCGTTTGCACTCGGGATCGGCATTAGGGATTGGAAATTGGTTGTTCAATCTGAAACTTGATGAAGCCTCGCTCGAACTCTTCCATGGCACCTCCAAATCGCTCAGACCAGCGACATCGTCAACCCCGGCGAAATAACCAGGAAAGGATCCTCCTCTCCATGGATCCCTTTTACGTGAGAAGTCTTCACGGCTCGAGCCTCCTGAAACATTTCCTTTGGGAATGAAGGAAACAACGGGGATTCCTGATTTCTATTACCCCAAGTAAATATTTTGCGGCATTCTCTTTGTCTCAAGGAGCCTCGAGCCCAGCTCCGCAGCAATATACACCGCCTCCTCAGCATCCCTCTTTCCCCGAGGTGAGGCACCTTCGACTCTAGCCGGCTCGGGGACTTCGGTTGAATCTCCTCCTAGGACCCTATCAGGTCAGGGTGGAATGTTTTCAGCTTCCATCGACTCAGTGACCTTTTGAGTATCAGTATTAGCTTGTGTTCGGGCCACCAGTCTAGAATCATCATCATCATCATCATCATCATCATCTTCTTATTCTTCTTTTTACTCCATTAGAAGTTGGACTAACTCCACAGACAAGGGGATAATGTTCTTCTTGGGGTTTGCGAGCCGCTCTCTTTTTGGGCTCTTGCCCCTCGGAAGTCGAAGCCCTCTTGCTCTCATTCGCCGGCTTCAAGATAGGAGGTGAGGCTTCTTCATCATAGGAGGGGGGCCTCATCGTCGCGTCTTTCCCGAGACATGCCAAAAAAAGAAAAAGAAAAAATAAACTGAGTAAGCTTATAAAAATGTTTAGATAATGACCAAATCGTTAAAGTCAGGAACAAGGTTTACCATGATTTTTATCCTTCCACCATCCCTTTGATAAGTCGTGACATGCGCGCTCGACATGTGTTTATGTCGAGACCAGGCTCCTAACCCAACTCTCTAGATGAGGAATCACACCCGGTAACCAAGCAGCAACTACACCGGGAAAAACACCGATAAATGAAGATGAAGAAGTGAAAATAACAAACAGAAATTAAAAACGGAGTCATACTTACGTTTCATATTCCATTTCTTGGGAAATGGCGTGCTCTCAGCCGTAATTAGGTTAGTGGTCCTCACTCGGATGAACTGTCTCATCCAGCCACCGGTCTTTGTCTTCGTCAATACTCAAGATGAGCGCCTTGGTGGCCCGGCGTTGGAGCTTTATTATCCCACCTCGGTAAAGTCGAGGGTTATACAACCTTATGAGATGATCGAGGGTGAAAGGAAGCCCGTCGACTTTGCTCACAAAGAAGCGGAGCAATATCACAATCCTCCAGAAAAAAGGGTGAATTTGGCCGAGGGTCACTTGATACTTCTTGCAGAAGTCTATGATGACCGGATTGAGGGGACCCAACGTGAAAAGGTAAGTGTAAATACTCAAGAACCCTTCCACGTGGGTCGTGATCGCTTCTTCAGGGGACGATATCACGACCTCTTTGTTTCCCCAGTTGCATTCTTTTTTCACTTGGTCAAGGAAACTTTTGGATATTGAGCATATGTATCTCGATACTGGTTCGCATTGACCAGGGGCCGATAAGGTTTTCTCGACTTTGAAGTCGGAACTACTGACACACACCCCAGGAACAAACTCATCAAGGCATGGCTCCGCCGTTGTTTTCTCGCCGGCAGGCCGAGACGAGGAAGCAGTTTCTTTTTGCGGAACAGTTTTTGACGTCTTGTCCATTTAGTTTTTGTGGACGAAGAAAAGTAAATATTGTAATATTTGGTATTTTAAGAAGAACAAATGGTGAAACTCAAAGACTTGAAAATATGACGGTTTGAAGAATGCAAAAAGCTATGGGGATTAGAATGTAAGAGATTGAAAGTAAAGTTTGAAATAATGGGAAAGGTACATATTTATTGGTTTCACGGCGACAGTTCAAAGCTAGTAGTGGCCGACCATCGACTGACGCACATTAAATGCATGTGGAACAATACCGACGGGACGTTTCGTTCACCTCTGTCGCTTACGTCACGATGCTTATGTCATGATAAACCGGGGTGAAGTTCGGAGACTCAATTCGTTTCTTGTCATTACACTCCAAAAACGAGGGGACTATCTGTATACGGTCGAAGTCGGGCTTGCCCAATTTCTTATGACTGATCGAGACCAGGGTGACAGACCAGAGGTCCGACCTCGCATTGTATCGAGCCCATGATATGAAGATATATTACCAAGCTTGTAATTCGAAGACCAGTTGAGACAGAGATCAGCCGAGGATGAGACCGAACAGGATAGGCTTCGAGCATGACCGAAGAAAGCTTGCTGAGTTGGATAACGAAAAGCCGAGATATTCGTGATCGGGCAAGGATCGTGGCGAAAATCTTGGCACGTATCAAATCAAGACCGGTTATTGAGCCAATCATGGAATTTCCTTCTGTATTTAAAATTTTACCATAAGTAGAATTCTCCTACTATATAAAGGAGGTTCTAATCATTGTAATCATCACATTCACGCATAACAAAGCAATATAACACTTTCTCTCTTAAGCTCTCTTATTATGTTGTTCAGTCCATCCCTTTCAATTATATATTCATTTGGTTCGAGGGCGATCCAGCTCGAGGGCTAAACTGCATTTCATATCGGTTTGCTTTATTTTACACTTAATTTCTAACATCAATTTTCATATTCATCAATTTGTGCTAAGTAAAATCGCATATCCTTAAATCCACTTATAAATTTAATTGTTATCCAATTTTAAGAGTAAACAACACTAAACTCCGAAAATCTTACTTTTAAAGCTAGTACCAAGCATGGAACTCGAATGTGAGAAATTCTATTGATTGTCATGAAACAATCGATAGCTAATACCACTCTATAGCGCCTTACAACACAACAACAAAAACCCAGTATAATCCCAACATGTGGTCTGGGGAGGGTAGTCTGTACGCAAACCTTACCCCTGCCTAATGCAGGTAGAGAGGTTGTTTCCAATAGACTCTCAGCTCAGGAAGGCTAAGAAGAAGAAGAGGAAAGCAAGGAAGGAAGAAAGAAGAGAAAAGAAAAAGGGATAGATAAATGATAAGTAGTACCAAATAATAGCAATATGGAATACAATAATGAGGCGAACAAAACCATTATTCCAATGTATAATAATTTTGCAAGAGAAGGTACAAAGTAAGTTGCATAAATTGGTACAACTAAAAAATGTGATGGATAGGTAAAATAAAAGGCAGTACAATTCATAAAACAAAAATAAATAAATAAAGGAAGCAAAAGGTGAGGTGCAAATTAAACTGATGCATAGATTAGGGGTGCGAAATGAAAATAACTCGAATTTCAGTACCAAGTCCCAAAATTCCCAAATGACAATCCTAAGCTTCTCTCTCTTCTCCATTTCTTTTCAGTTATTAAACCCTAAACCCTAAGTTCAGAACCTACCCCTGACTTCGATGGCGCTGTACGCTCTCCGTCTCCGGCGAGCAGTCTCTGTTTCCTCTTCCATTTTCACTCAAACATTCCGTCAACCAAATCCTCTTTCTTCAATTCCTCCATCATTCTCCCAAATTAGCAATTCGTCTACTAAGCTTCTTCAGTTTCCGTACCAATCGTCGAGGCTATTTAGGTCATCTACAATTTCACTGTCCTCGAGATTTGACCGGAACCCCGCAGATGATGAAATTGGTCCGGATACGATCCTATTCGAAGGATGTGATTATGAACATTGGCTGATTACAATCGATTTTCCTAAAGATACTCAACTCACCAGGGAAGAGATGATTGAGACTTATGTGCAGACTGCTGCCAAAGTCTTTGGAAGGTTAGCCAATTTCTATTATTGTGTATTTTATATGTTATTTTCGGAAGTCATGTCTTCTGTCTAGTCAAATTTAATTTTAGTAAGTCTCTATATTTACATACTTGATATATATCCGTTAAGTAGGTGGAATTATTTGATGTTGTAGGTACAAGATGATTCGATAAACTTGAAAGCCATTGAGTTAAATAAGATTGTTGTTATATCTTCTGGCTGAACACTTTTAATTTCTGCCGAAGATTAATATATTCATTGAAGAGCTGTAATTGTTGAATGATGTAGTTATAAGATCTTTGGTGAGCTGAGCTCGCTGTTTGGATAGATCAAGTTGGCTTCAAAGTGGAAAGATATTGTATTTGAAATAATAATGATGATCATTTCCCTCTGATACTTTGTTGGTGTTGGTTCTGATGTCAATTGTTAATATGCAGTCAAATAAGAAAGCCAAAGAAGTTTTACCCCAAATCATATCTTGAATGCAATATATATTAGAACTTAAAGAGCTGCAATTACTGAATGATGTAGGTATAAGATCTTTGGTCAGCCGAGCTCTCTGTTTAGATAGGTCAAGTTTGCTTCAAAGTGGAAAAAAATGTATTTGAAACAATAATAATAATGATGTTCATTTCCCTCGAATACTTTGTTGGAGTTGGTTCTGATGTCAGTTGTTAATATGCAGTCAATAAGAAAGCCGAAGAAGTATTACCCGAAATCATATCTTGAATGCAATATATAATGGAACTTGGAAGCTTTGAGTTATCAACTTATCATGGATAAGGGTCCTATCAGATAGCTCTAAGTTAGTTGGTATATAATTGATTCTGTTACAGTCTTTTGATTATTCCTATTCTGCCCGCATAGTAGTCTTAGCATTATTGTGTTTGGAAGATGTTTTCTTTTCTTGTATATCACTAATTGGTATGATTTGTGACACCTATTAATAAAATAAATTATCTCTTGTTTTTTCTAACTTAATTGCCTTTAAGTAAATATTTGGTTGAATGTGATATCGAATCAGGTGGAACTTCCTATCATTGACCTAAGACTTTGTTGCTTTGTGGCTTCGTATTGTTTAAATAATGCAGTGTGGAAGAGGCTAAGAAAAAAATTTATGCCTTGAGCACAACAACTTACAACGGTTTTCAGGTCTTGTGTTCAGAGGAAACTTCAAAGAAGTTTGAAGGTGAGTGTATACTATGTTGTATCTTTCCTTCCGAGCAACGATAAATTTATTTTTGGTTTTAATATAGAGATTCTGTCTGCAATCAGGCCTGCCAGGTGTTGTGTTTGTACTCCCTGATTCCTATATTGATCCAGTAAACAAGGAATATGGAGGTTTGAATGTTATTTTTTATTAGCATTTCAAAACCATGATTATGTTTTAAAGTTATTATCTTGAATTTTTTTGTCGTTTCCCTTGTCTGTTTGCTTCTCTCGTGCTATTAAAATCAGGTGACAAATATATCAATGGGGAAATTATTGAGAGACCTCCTCCTCCACAGTTTCAAAGATCATCACGGCCTAGTAACAGGCCTCGAAGAGGCCCACAGTTTCAACAAGGCAATTATGGCCCACCACAGAGTCCACAGTTTCAACAAGGCAATTATGGCCCACCGCAGAGTCCACAGTTTCAACAAGGCAATTATGGCCCACGGCAAGGTGCTCCAGCCCAGCAGAACTATGGTGCAGCACAAGGTGGCCCAGCCCAACAGAACTATGGTGCAGCACAAGGTCCTCCACCCCAGCAGAACTATGGTGCAGCACAAGGTCTTCCTCCCCAACAGAACTATGGCCAACCAAGATACCCTCCACCCCAGCAGAACTATGGTTCGCAACAGTATCCTCCGCCACCTCAACAGATTTACAGTGCACCACAGAGTCCTCCACAGCAAAACTATGGGCGGCCACAAAATCCATTGCCTCAGCAGAGTTACAGTGCACCTCAGAATGTTCCTTCTCAATGGAATCATGGCCCTCAGCAAAGCTTTTCACCTCAACAGAATTATGGGCCTCAAGGAGCTGGGGATCCTAGGCATCAAACACCTCTAGGTAGCAGCCCAGGGGGGTGGGATAATTCCCAGAGTGGCAGACAAGATTCAAGACCTCAATATCAGGCTAATTACAATCAAGGAGAGCAAGGAAATCATTTTCCTCAAAGAGACCAGAGAGGTTATGCACCTCCAGAGGAAAGAGGCATCAGAGGAGATAATCAACATTATGCCCCTCCAGAACAAAGAGGGTTCAGAGGAGATAATCAACGCTAAATGAGTATTTAGTTGAGATTTGTTTTTCTGTTTAATGTTCTCCTAAGGATGGTCAAGTAGCATCATACAGAAAAAACTGATTATGCGTTATTTAATGTGGCTTGACATTATGCAGTCACTTTGCTCTCTCTATTAGTTCATCATATGTTAAGTGATAATGGCTGTCAGTTACTAATCGATGATGTGGTTTATAGTCACTTTAGGCATAAATTTGTGTATTTGCTTTTCTTGGGTAGTTTCTTTAGGTAAAGAATTGGGAGGAAAGGAAATTGAATGAATGGAACTTTATCTATGCGCAATAATTATTATTTTTAAGTTCTTTCATTCTTTAACGGGTCTGCATGATAAGTGCTTTTGAATTTGTCTTTGAGGAGACTGCACATTAAGTAATCTTCCCCATGCTATAACTTGGCTCAAAAAGCAGTCAAAGTACTGGAAATTTGATGATAAAACTTCACGAATTCTTGAAAGGCTGGGGGTACCAAAACAGCTTCACCTTTACTGTACCTCTTGATGCATGCTTTTTGGCAAAGAAGCTTCTAATCCTCTTTAGGGGCTTGGCAATACCAACGGTAAGGGGGTTGGCCATTGTATAGAGCCATCAACTGATTGATTCACTATAGTCTTGTAATTCCATAAATAAAAATTTGAATGGAAAACACATTGAGAACAGCAACTAGTTAGCTGTAGAGAAGCGTTGGCAAGGACCTGTATTTCTTATTTTTGCATTAGAGATTAGCACGGTGTGGAGGTCGAGAATTAAGGTAGAAGGTTAGTAGCTAGTCTAGCGTTCCCTTTTGTCCTCCTTAGCTCAATAGTATTATTGTTAGTATGGTATCCCTTTTATCATTAGCCGAGGATCTATTGAAAATAGTTTTTCCAGGATAGGGATAAGGCTGCACATATCCTACCCTTCCTAAATCCCACTTATAGGTTTTCGTTGGGTTGTTATTATTGTTGTTGTTAGAGATTAGCAGGAATTCACGTAGAAAGTCAAAGAATGTTTGGTTTCAAAATCTAAATATTAGTGTAGGAGAATTACTCAGGATTATAATACATGGACTAAATGATGATGGAATTATTTGGTGGTGGATATATTTTTATTGATAGATATTTGGTTTATCGGACTAAAAATGAGATATGCGAGTTATAATCTAAAATATGTGCTTTGTGTATGTGAGATAAGTTGAAATAAATTTTTATTTTTAACTTTAACCTTGAATCTTTTAGGACTTTGGGAGAAGAGCCATGGAAAGGGACGCCTTTGTCGAAGGTGAAGACATCCATCTGGAGGTTAAACGAATAATTAACACTATCAATGTTTTTTCTTTTTTTCTTCTTTGGCACTAATGATAAAAACATGTTTTCATCCACTATAAAGAATAAGAATAATTCTATAGCATCCACTTATGGTCTCCAAACAATTTAGCTCTTTTATACAAGAAGGTCCTAGTTAAAATTATTACTGGAAACTATTAATTAAACTTATACATCATGGTCAATAATTACTAAGTTGGTGGCTCGTTGGCTTTCTATTCCACCACATAAAAAAAAAATTAAACAATAACAAAAATAATGACAACCACCTTAGAAAATCCAATTTTAGTGGTAGGTGGCACCCATCAAAGCAGGTTCAACTCCACTATCTTCTGCCTGCTGTGGTATTTGCCTCTCAATTTATGAAAGGCGAACATTCTTAATTCCCTTGGTATCTTATCTATTTACTGGAAAAAAAATATCTTATTTTTTGTATAATATACTAACATCACAACCACAACTATATATCAACTTGAAGTGCAACATTATCTGTACACAATAGGGAGAGGTGGTAGATTCTAGAAAACAACTTGTGTTTCGATAAAAATTTAATGCTCTGCTTGATGGTCTATTCTTTGATCAAAAATTTTCTTTATGGAAATCAAACTTGGTGGATGTCTTGTGTGAAAAATCCAAGGCGTGTTGTCTTAGCTCTTTGGTCAGTGCTGGTGCCCCACAATAGAACACCCCTGCAAATTGTCAAAAAAGGGGGAAAACGAGTAATTAGCCATCCACAATTGATGTCTTGACAGGAAATTGAAAGTGACCTAAGTGCCAATTGCTTTCACTTGATTAATTAAACATTCTTTTTCAACTTTAACAAGGACATAGATACCAAAAGTCTAAAGGTTTTTTAACACGTGGAAGTTGATATTTTTGTGGGAGATAGATTTGAAATGAAAAGAAAGAAGATAAATACATACCAACTTTAGCATCAGGATGGTTGAGAGCAATGCGTTTGTAGACATTACGCCAATTAGGTTTAGCAAAATGTGACTTAACTCTGGTGCCAGAGACAATGTCAACACCATTTTTGGCATGGTGAAGAGACTGAAGCATAGTAATAAGAGCAGAACGAGCATCACCTTCTTCATAAACACTAGTACAATAATTATGCATTTCAATAACTCCCTTATGGTCCATTTCAGCAGCTTCATTCATTATACCTTTAAACCAATCAAATGAACCTTGTTCTCTAGTAACCCAATAGAAATATGCCCTCCTTGTATTGAAGTTATTTCTTCCACTTGCTGAACCTGATTTATTACCTCTCTTTTGTGCAATATTGGGGCTAGAATTTGGTGCCATATTATTATTATTATTATTGTGTCCATCTTCTAAAGAATTTTCTTCTTCGTCCATTGCCTTCATGTTGTTGACTATGTCTTTAACAATACTGATCATTGGTGTGGCTCCAATTCCAAGACCTACCAACAAAACTACTTCATATTTCTTGTAGTCTTGTGCTGGTGCTCCATATGGTCCATCTATTAACACCCTTGGGAAACTGCATGCAATCATCACACATAAATATCATGTAAAGTTCCTAGGAAAATTGCTTACTTGCTACTAGTAGATACTATATGTCAAATCCATTTACACTATAATATCTTGCCACCAAAGATTCCATTTCCATAAATATCAACCAATAATTGATACTACTATTTGTTTTATCCTTCCGTGTTCCTATCCCAGTAATTTTACAAAATAACAAGCCTGCAGTACTTTAAGGAAATGGTCCATTCAAATCTTGTACAGATTCGTTAGGATCAAAGATATCACATGTTTGTTATATGTACCAACCAGTCCAGATTGTGGCCTAGTATCCATTATAAATCACGATCATCATAAGTTCTAAAATAATGGAAAAGTACAATTATTCGCAGTATTAAATTATAATAAATTTTTGGTTGTATTAAAATAGTATCTCCCGGATATTAAGGTGGGGTTTGTTTAATTTAATTAAGCATTTAGTTGAGAGCTGTTTTGCTTAATCAGTGTGCTCCAAAAGGTGAATATAATGGAATGGAAAAAGACTTACTTAGGATTATTCTCTCCTTGCAAGTAGTCAGCTCTGAGGAGTCCACTTTTTCCATTAGGTGGTGGCTGGCAAACCTACCAAAGACCAAAATACTATAATTAATTCATTAAGATCAATGATTAACATTAACACAGTGAAATTAAAATGTACTTTTGGAAAGAAAAAAAAAACGACAAAAGCAAAAGTATAAGGGCTGCTTTTAAAGCTGTCATCCAAAGTAGGATATCACCCACACTATGATTTTAAGCCATTATATAAAATTAATTAATTATATTTAGAGGACTAATTACCTCAGAGAAAACAGTTTTGACTTGTCTGGTCCAATCACCAAGAGTTCGAATATGCACACTTAGATAGTCATCTCCTGGGGCCGAAGTAATGGAAAATGGATGCCTGAAATCGATAATAATGTATTTAAAGTCAGCAAATACTACGTAGAGAGACGTACTAATTAACAGTGACCCTTGATATAATAATAATAATAATAATAATAATAATAATAATAATAATAATAATAATAATGGGTGATATCTATTAATTTAAAAAGCTTCACCTACCACTCAAATGGAGAAACCGCAGCACAGTTGACAAACATGTATTGCCCACTTTTGTATTTGTAGCCCTGTGGCTTTGACATGTGAAGTGCCAAGACATTTCCTGGATATACAGCCACCTACATTTTCCACACACCATTTATTAGTCAAACTTCATTTTTACATTGATGACTATATGGATAATTGCACTTTTAGTCCCTCCATTTATTGGTAATTTTAAATTCTGGTCCTCGTGATATTTAACATAGCATGTCTAACCTTCAACTACACTAAAAAGGTGTGTATTTGGTCCCTTTATGTAGAAAACAAATCTAATGCATTTGTATATAAATGATTTAGCTGTTAATCTCTCATTGTAAAGATTTATCAGCCAAAGGATCATAAGTTTAATTTAAAAACTGAAGGTTAAATATGCTAAAATAAATATCACAAAGACTAAAGTTGGAAATTATGAGGACTAAAATGCGAATTCCCCTTAAAATCATTACGAATTCGACTTACCTTCAAAATCTTAACGGCTTTGATGCTTGACCTGAATGCCCTAATCAACCTTTCACTAGCATAGAGTACGATTGGGATAGTTAAGTACATCCATGTCTGCACATTATGAAAATTTAGTCCAAATTTTAGCAACTTTTCATCAAAGAAAAAGCTAAAGATTTGAATATATTATACTAACCGTTCTCTTGTACCAATCTTTGGTAATGTATAGCTTTTCACCATGGACAATGAAGAGAGTGTAGACAATAACAAAGAGATGGTGTGAGTACCAAAAGGCATTAAATCCAGTGAGTTTGTGAAATGGTTTTGGCAAACTGACTCTGTTCCTTCTAAACCATGGGGTTGCTAATGTAAATGCTATTGCCATTAAAACCACCATTATAATTCCAGTTACCCCTTCTACTCCTTTTATAAACCACCAATAGCTTTCAGGCTGATCTCCAAAATAGTACTTCATTGGTTCATATTCTTCTTCACTGGCATTTAAAAGCCGAGGAAAATCACATGTCAAGTGAGATAGTCCGTGTACTCCAACCCCTAGTGCAATTGCCACTGCTATCACCTAAACAACGCGGCCAGAAAAGAAATCCCATTAGTTTAGTGTAAACATCCGATGTAAAGCTTATATTAGGTAAATTCCACATCAGAATGGAAGGAAAAAGGTAGGCTCCATATTTGTGTAACAATCCCCAAAAATTTCGGAAAAATAAAAGAATAATCAACTTACTTTGTGAAAATTGAGGTTATCATCAAATGGAACAGCAGCACCTAATCTGGTCTTACTACGAAGCCATGTGATTGTGTTTCTGCAAACCGGAAGTAAAATAATTGCCATGTTGAGCTTGAGTGTTTCAGCAGCACCTTTGGCAAAACACACACAGGGACCCATGACTTTATATGCAGCTTTTTCTTTATACTGTATATATTTCCATGTAAATAGACCAGCCATAATTCCAATCCACAGTAACAATACCCAAACTCTTTGCCAATTATCCAGCAAAAAGTACATGAAACTCTTGTACCATCTTACTATTGGATTTCTCTCCTGTGTATGCTTAAGTTTTTGACTTAGCATTTGACTCAAGTTCCGGCTTTCGCCTCCTCTTTGCACTGATTGATTTGGAGCTTGCAATAAAAGCATTTCCAAGTTCTCTATCTGTTGAATGTCATAGCATTAATTAACAGTTATTTCAAAAAGGGTTGCCCGGTGCACTAAGCTCCCGCTATGTGCGAGGTCCGTGGAAGGGTCAGACCACAATGATCTATCGGGCAAGAGGTTGTTTTCATGGCTCGACCCCGCGACCTCCTGGTCACATGGCAGCAACTTTACCAGTTACGCCAAGGCTCCCTTCAGTTTAATTAATTCCACTAAATCAGTAAATTACCATAATGTATCCGAGGTTGTTAGGATCCAACTCTTCCATAATCATTGCTGCGTATTCATCAGCTTGTTTCTGGATTGTTGACAGCCTGTTGGCAGACGCGCTAAGGCCTATAATCTGCAAACGCAAACAAATTTTAAGGGAAAAATAATACTCATAGAATTGATTTTGTCAATGCCATTCCGTGTTTTTGATATAAATAAGAGAATAAAGATAAAATCTAGTAGATTGAGTACAATTTAATAGTAATAAAACAGAATTTAAAAAGCACCTCTCTGACTTCTTCTTCTGTGATTCTACCATCAGCATCTTTATCAACCCTGTATTAATTAAATTCATCACACCATTTCAGATCTCAAAAATTGAATCTGAGATGCTTAATTAATGTACAGATAAAATGTATAAAACTGTAATTAATCCTTACATGTCAAAGAAAGTTTGAAGGCGAGAATCAAAACTTTGGTCAGCCACTTGGTCCCAGAACTCTTTGAGCTGTGCTTTGTTAATGGAATCAGTTGTTATGTTTCTCCTCCGAGCTAGTGCATCATATAGCTCTCCAGCAAATTCCTTGGACTCCTTATTCATACCTAACATTGGGAAAAAATAGATTTTCATCTTTTAGTTTAACAAGCTGAAGAAATCAAAACCATAAGATTAGACAAAGTATTCAGCACGAAATAATTATTGGTTGTCAGTAAAATTCATTTAAATTTACCTATACATTCTCCAAACTTGGCACGAGGAAGCAAGCCAGTAGTGGAAGCAGTAATATCATCGAACCGCTTCTCGACGGCGGCCCAACCAGCGCCGCCGTCAGTTTTGCTAATAAACTTGAGACCTTTAAGAGCATGAGCAGCAGCTGATTTATTCCTATCAAATCTGCCAGTAGGAATTGGGCGTTTATTTAAGGAAGCCAAACGCCTGAGCTCTTGCGACACTTGCCGGATTCTAGACGAAGCATTTCGAACAAGTGAAGATCCTAAAGTGGACTTCTTCTCTAAACCTTTAGCCAATAAAGCCAGCTCGGGATCTTCCACGTCATCACCGCCGGCAGTTTTGACACTGTGGACAGCGACGGAATCTTCGCGGACATCGAGAGTGATTTCAACGTAGGCATCATCATTGGACTTGGCACCGGTTCCGACACTGGTTCCCATGTCGGTAGATTCAGGAATGTTAAATCTCGCACTCTTTTTGCCGCCTCGTTTGTTCAACGGTCCGCTTAACGGACCACTGTACGACGCTCTGTCATTTCCAATTATCTCTGTATCCGAATGGTGGTGATGGTGGTGCGGATGATGATTTTCCGAATTTTGCATTTCTGTAGTGTTTTCTTTGAGAAAAAATATGAATGAATAAACTTGAGGGAGGTTGAAATAAAAGTAGTGAAGCTACTATTTATGAACTCGAATTCTTGAAAATGAAAGAAGATGGGTTGAAAAAAGAGATGTATATTCCAGTATATATGAACGCGAGAAGGAAAAAGATGACAAAAGAGATTAATTAGTATTCTATTTTGGAATTTCAGACCAAAGGAAGAAAGAAGACCGAGTCTTCTTTCTTTTTTTGTGTACTAATTTTAATAAACAAATAAAAGACTGGGGATTTTTCTTGTTCGAAGCAGAGAACACAGAAGTGGTCGTTACCTTCTCTTCCAAGAACGAGGCCTTCAACTTTATTTATATAATGGTGGGAAGGAGCCGCATTCTGTTGAAAAAGATAAAGGGCGAGAGCTAGGAAATGAAGGGGGTAAGTCTTTGTTTGACCAAAGAATATTTTGTTTATGTCATATGCATTATTCTACCGCTACATGCATGGCGTTGTTTTATACTACTACTATTACTACCATTTTTCTTCAAATTAATTTATTTTAAACTAATGTTATCAATAATTTATACGTAGACAACTACTCATAGACGATTTTTCTAAAGACAAAGTAGTTATAATCTAACGTCGCAATCGATCCGGGGAAATTTATAATTAACGTGCAGTGACAAATCCAGAATTTTGTGTAAGCGGGTTCAATCTTAGAAGTATATTATTTTAGTCGTAAAATAGTAGTTGTGAAGTGGGTTCAAATAAACATTTATACAAAATTTACACAGCTTTAATCCTAATTTTACACATACACAATATTATTTTTCGGTGAAGCGGGTTCAGCTGAACTCACTAGCCACCACTTAGGTCTGCCACTGTTAACCTGTTAGTATCTGATTAAATATTTTATGAGATATGCGTACAAATTTTCAAATATTTTTTTCTGAATGAAAAGGAAGGAAAAATATGAGTATGATATGATTATATTTACCGAATTAAGAAAAGGACCTAATTTTCCACCTTTTTTATTTAAAATATGATTCAATTTAAGACTTGTTCTGCAGAACAGTTTTATAGAGGAAATACCACATTTCATGAGTAACTACCTACTAAACCTTTAAATTTAGTGCAGATGGTCGAATTGAAATTTCAAAAAATTTTAGTTTTTAGCAGGTATTATTGAATTGGTCCGTTTTGTATTCGTAACTTTTCACACGTAGCCCATAGGCATCGCCCTTGTATAATAAGGTGGCAAAGCCACTAGCCCACTAGATCAGAGACATTTCTAGGTCAAAGAAAGGAAGAGGGAAAAAAAGTAATAATAGCACGGCCTAGCAAGTTTTCGGATTGGTCATTTAAAAATAATCAGTGTTTGTCGTGTCATTGAAAAATAATCATTATTTTATTGTAACAGAGACCGGTCCAGCATAATATTCTGGAGTTCGGTGCACTTGTGTATGAACTTCCAGCATATTATGCTGGAACTCCAACACGCGAAAAGTTCCAGCATAATATACCGGAGATTCGAGCACCTGGGTAAGAACTTCCAGCATATTATGCTGAGCCGGCAAAGTATACTGGAACTCCAGTATATTATGCTGGAGTATTTTTCAAATTTTAAATAATATTTTCGTTCAAATTTATCTTTACATGAAAAGTGACTAAATTCTGATTACTTTTAAAATTGTAGCCATTTTGAAATGACCACTTGTAAATTTGACTTTTTTAATGTTTTTTCCCCAAAAAAACCGAGGAAAATGCGGGATAATCTATCTAATCTACTATTTACTTATTAATAAGGGAAATAAATAAAATCTAATTTACTTATATTTTACTTCAAAGAGATGAAAGCAAAAGAAAAGGTTAAACATCTTCTTTATGTGTCTCGCAATTTTAATCCATTATACAGTTTGACGCTTCTATCACTTTTGTATAGTTTACAAAATTGTATCTTTTAAATATCTTAAATCTGGGTTGTTACGTTGCTTAACAAATATGCAGAGACATATCTAGAATTTAAACTATATAAATTTAATTATTAAAGTTCTTAGCATTAAACTTATTATATTTTTAAAGTTATAAGTTAATACTTAGTGTATATTTATTTTATAATTTTGGCTTTTAACACGTAAATTTATACTATGCTGATCTGCCCCTATGTATATATGCAACAAAAAAACATATATTGATATCCTTTCTCATTGTGAGTCATCATAAAAAAAAAAATAATAAGACAAGATTTTCAAGCTGCAATAATTGATCAGTAGAATATACTAAATATTGGCACGCGGAAATGCATGTGAGCAGCGTCAACATATTAACAGATAAGACAAGATTTTATTTACGTTTATGTATTAATCAGATTGATTTACACCATTCATCAGTCGTACTGCTTGTTTTAATTGGCTGAAAGAGTTCATAATTAACTTATAGGGGTAGCTAATTTGCTAATTTTTTAATTTTCTTAATTCCTAAATGATCATTATTATTTACGTTTAATTTGCTCTTGAATTGCATGGCTAATATTCTAATTTTGATGCAGAAGATTGTAGAGGTCCTGAAGATAGGTTAACTTAGCGACGACTAAGACATCAAAACCCTCGAGCAACCACGTAGTTGCAACATAGATGAGTTTTACTTCTATGCATATAATATAAGAACTTTTATGCTATCAAATTAATTAAAAATAACAATATATAATAAGTGGAATTAACTACTTACAAAATACTATAAACAATCTATTAAATATGCTATATTATACATAATGTTAAAACATATTCACACGATCAGTTATATAAGTTAAACTCGATATAATCCAACGCATTATATGAATCTGCATGTGTTCTATAATAAGCTCCATGTTAGGAACGAGAGGATTGAGAGAATGCACAAATTGATTTTGGAGGGATGAATCCCAATTTTTTATTATCTGCTGTAAAATGTAATTGTACAGTGTATTCATATACAATGTATATACTGATCATGAGTTGGATAACAGACTAACTACTCACCTAACTAATATGTGTAATGACATAAATAACCTTGGAAGCTTCTAGATATAACACCTAATATTGTATAGCAGGCTAGGTTATCTATGTGCCCTTTTCTTTGAAGTGAGCCGCCTCCTTCAATGCTTCAGTAGTCGAACCAATGTCAACACCCCCCCCCCCCTCAAGTTGGAGGGTGAATACAAGACCCCCAACTTGCCAAGAAGAGCACGGTGTTGAGGACCAGAAAGGGATTTAGTGAACAGATCAGCCAATTGGGAGTGTGTGGGAACGAAACAGAGCGAAATAAGCCCAGCGTGGAACTGTTGCCGGACAAAATGGCAATCGAGCTCCACATACTTGGTTCGTTCATGAAAGACATGGTTTTTGGCGATGTGATGGCAGCTTGACTATCATAAAGAAGAGGAACAAGAAGAGAAGGAGAGGCAGAAAGATCGTCAAGAAGATGGACGAGCCAAGTAAGTTCAGCGACAACACGCCGCATAGAACGATACTCAGCTTCGGCGGACGAAAGGGAAACAGAAGGCTGTTTCTTGGACTTCTAGGAGACTGGGCTACCACCCAAGGTGATATAGAAACCATTGACGGAGCGACGGGACTCAGGACAAGAGCCTCAGTCAGAGTCACAAAAAGCGAGTAGATCCAAGGAAGGGGAGGCAGTAAGGAAGATGCACATCATGAAGGAGATAACGGAGGCAATGTTTAGCAGTGGAAAGGTGAGGAATACGGGGATCTTGCATAAATTGGCTAAGGTGATGAACGGTGAAAGAAAGTTCCGGCCGAGTGTGGGTTAAAAAATTGAGCTTACCGAGAAGACGACGATAGATAGTAGGATCAGGAATAGGTTCACCAACACCAGAGAGAAACTTGGTAGAAGGGTCAAGGGGTGAAGAAGCAGGAGGGAGTCCAACACACTCAAATTCAACAAGGAGTTCAAAAACAAACTTTCGTTGAGTCAAAATCAAGCCTTGAGGCTCCCTCAGAACCTCCATGCCCAAAAAGAAACATAAGTTTCCCAAATCTTTGATTTTAAATTCAGCGTCTAGAAATTGTTTGAGATCATTCAAGTCTTGGAGATTATTGCATGTTAGGAGAATGTCATCAACATAAACTGCAACCAAAGAAACTGAATCACCAGACCTCTTATAAAAAAGGGAGTAATCATTGAGTGAGTGAGAGAACCCCTTAAAATTCAAAGCAACCGTTAAACAAGCATACCACTGTCGAGATGCTTGACGTAAACCATAGAGAGATTTCTTAAGGTGACAAACCATATTAGGAGAGGGTGACTGAACACCATCAGGAAATTTCATATAGACTCCCTCAGACAAGTCGCCATGTAAGAAAGCGTTATTAACGTCCAACTGATAGAGACTTCAACCACGCTTAACAGCAATGGACAAAATACACCTAATTGTAGTCTTTTTAACCACGGGGGAAAAGGTTTCATTAAAATCAATACCCTCCCTTTGAATGTCACCACGAATAACCAAACGAGCATTGAGTCTTTCAACTGTACCATCAGACTTAAGCTTGACTTTGTATACCCATTTATTGGGAAGAGCCTTTTTACCAGGTGGGAGGGGTACCACATCCCAGGTCTCATTGGCAAGCAGGGCATCAATATCTTTGGCCATAGCTTCTTGCCAGCCTGGATGCAGGGCTGCTTGAGAGTAAGAAGTAGGTTCTTGAATGTGTGAAATAGAATTTAGGAGGGTTTGGTTAGATGGGTTTAAGGTTGTGAAAGAGTAGGTAGTAGGAGAGATAGGGGTAAGAAAAAAGTGGTACAGACATCTGTCAAATGGACTGCACCACAAATGTAATCAGAGAGATAAGAGGCATTTTTATGCTCTCTAAGTGACCTGCACAAAGCAGTGTCCATAACCATAGTAGTAGGACAGGGGATAAGAGGAGAAGAAGAGTTAGAAGGTGGAATAGGAGACAAAGTAGCAGAATGAGGAGCAGAGAAAGAATTAGAAGTGCATGATTCAAAAAATGAAGTAGTGGAAGAATTAGGAGTAGGAATAATAATAGGAGAATGGTCTGTAGTAGACTGTGAGGAAAACATACGAGTAACAGAATACTGTAGTGAAGCATAAGGGTAAATGGATTCATGAAAGACCACATCTCGTGAGATGAAAACTTGCTTAGTTTGTAGGTTTAACAACTTGTATCCCTTTTTGCCAAAGGGATAATCCAGAAAGACACATGGCACTGCCCTAGGATCCAATTTTCCTCTATTATGTGGAAGGGTGGAAGCAAAACAGAGGTAGCCAAAACACTTAAGAAAGGCATAATCAGGAGGCTTGTGAAAAAGAAGTTCAAAGGGAGTTTTATAGTGTAAAATTCTAGTGGGATATCTATTGATTAAAAATGTGGCGATAAGCAAACATTCCCCCAATTAAACAATAGGAAGATGAGATTGAAACAAGAGAGCTCGACAGACTTCTAATAGGTGCCTATGATTCCTTTTCACAACTCCATTTTGTTGTGGAGTGGCCACACAACTAGTTTGATGAATAATTCCCTTAGACAGAAAGTAGGCATTTGTAGCTATACTGGACCCATGTTCTAAAGCATTGTCAGACCTGACCTTTTTGACTTTAGTGTTGAACTGTCTCTCAACCATTGAAATAAAAGATTGAATAATGGTGAAAGCAGTTCCTTTAGTGCTCAAAAGATAAGTCCAAGTACCTCTACTAAAATCATCTACAATGGTAAAAAAGTATCTAAAACAATCATAGGTAGTTGTTTTATAAGGCCCCCAGGCATCAATATGAATGAGATAAAAAATATGTGAAGAAGTAATAGAACTAGATGGAAAAGTTCACTTGTGCTGCCTTGCTAAAGGGCAAATAGTACAAGGAACAGTACTGTTATTGAAAGCACTATGTGGCAGACATTGAATGTTTTTCATACTGGAAATAGGCATGTGACCCAATCTAATATGCCACACATTGTGACAAGAAACAATAGGGAGAAATTTAGATATAGAGTTAGCACTAATACACTTGTTTAGAGGGACAGAAACATCTTTGTGGTCAGAAGTAGGATGATGAACTGACTGGAGGATGTAGAATCCATTACTAAGTTTACCAAGTCCCAAAACTTTCCTCAATGAAGGGCCCTGCATAGAGCATAGAAAGGCGCCAAAAATCATATCACAACCAAATTGATATCAGAATTGATTTACAGGCAATAAGTTGAATTTGAAGGAAGGGACATAGAGGACTCTGTTTAAGGTCATGTCTGAAAATAGTACTACTTTTCCTGCATGACTTTGATTTTTTAGCAATTAGGATGATTGACTGTTAAAGGTTGAGAAAGGGGCATTATGTCAAATAAGATAGACTTATCAAAGGTCATGTTTTCAGAAGCACCTGAATCAAGGATCCATGAGTGTACAAAAGAATTATCAGGAAGATAGGAGGGTTGGATGGGAGCAATACCAGCACAATTGACAATAACATTGACTTCAGAATTTGATGCAGCATGCTGACCAATTTTGACATGTTGTAGCATATCCATCAATTGAGAATATTGTTCCTGACCGATTCCCACCACATTAGTTAAATTGTCAGGCCCCTGGGATCCTTGCACAGTAGGAAATCCAGTACTTGAACTTTGCATGCTAGGAGAACCAGTAGAAAAGTTACGAGTTGCTTGTGTAATATGATGCCCAATAAATGAATTCTGATGTGTCATCCCTTGCACAATATAATGTTCTCCCTCAGTGGAAACTGCATTACTATGTACATTATGCTGAGTTTGGAATCTTCTTGGCTTATTAGGTTTGAAATTTGCTGGATATCCATGGATTTTGAAACATCTCTCAACTGTATGACCTGGTTTCTGACAGTATGTGCAGAAAAAATTACTTTTATCGTTTTCTTTATGCATTCCAAATTTGTTCCTAGTACCGGCATAAGCAGGGAAGTTCAATTTTTCTTGCCCCAAGTTATTCCCTATTTTTTGTGCAGAAACATTAAAAGAACTAGACTCCGGAGGTGAAGTCAATATAGGTTGTATTGATCTTTGTCTCTCTTCTTGTAGAAGAAGTGAGTAAGCGTTATCAATGCTTTATGTAGGGTACATCATCATAATGTTCCCTCTACAGGTAGTGTAGGTCTCATTAAGTCCCATTAAAAATTGTACTAATTTCTGCCTATCATCCAGTGCTTTGTTTTTCTGTTTCGCATCACAAACACACTCGACACAACTGCATGGAACTCTTGCGTCTAATGCCTCTAATTCATCCCAGATTGCTTTCATACTATTGAAATATGTAGCCATATCATGTGATCCTTGTAAATTTTCTAAAAGTCTCTTTTGTAGGCTGAATAACTGAGCAATATCGGATTGACCATATATGTCCTCAAGTTGCTTCCACAAATCTCTTGCAGACTTCGAATGCAACACACTGGATCTTATCCCTTTCGTTAGTGAATTGAGAAGTCATGTCATCACCATGTCATTACATCTAGTCCAAAGATCAAAATAAGGTGAATCATCTCTAGGTTTTGTAATTTTTTCATTAATAAACCCTAGCTTGTTTTTAGCTGAAAGTGAAATTAACATAGATTTTCTCCAATTTGCATAAGCAGATCCATTGAAGAGTGAGAAGACCAAATTGATCCCAGGATTATCAGAGGGACTCAAATAAAGAGGGTGAGAGCTTTCAAAAACAATCAATCTCTCACCAAAAGGATTATCCTTCTCCATCTATCGCGGCAGAATTTGCAACAACAAAAAAAACAAGAGATGAAGAAGATTAAACAACAATCAACAATCGCTGATTCACAATAGATTCAATAGAATTAACTAGAACAATCTAGATATGGATCGAGCAACCTTGCTCTGATACCACGTTAGGAACGAGAGAATTGAGAGAATGCACAAAATGATTTTGGAGGGAAGAATCCCAATTTTGCTATTATCTGCTGTAAAATATTACTGTATAGTGTATTTATATACAATGTATATACTCATGAGCTGGGTAACCGACTAACTACTCAACTAACTTCCACCAACTAATATGTGTAATGACATAAATAACCTTGGAAGCTTCTAGATATAACACCTAATATTGAATAGCATGCTAGGTTATCTCTGTGCCCTTTTCTTTGAAGTGAGATGCCTCCTTCGATGCTTCAGTAGTCGAACCACTGTCAACACTCCGTTCCTCATAATATAGCTTTCATATTTAGGCTAATCCGAGCAACGGTTTCGGATCCTACTAAAAATAAATTATTAGTATAAATTAACGTTCAAGATAATTTATTTTTTGAAAAGACGGATTATCTAAATGATTAATACAAGATGAGCTCGCTTGACTAAAAGTTGTAACTGTGAGTCGGGATTTGTGACCATCGTCAACGTATGTTTATCCACTAAGGTACCGTTTCGTCGGAATTTTAAGGAATTTTATTCATATATTAAATCCAATATTATTTTATACCATGTTTGGTTACAATCACTTTTGCTTTCCTAGTAAATAATACCATCATATATATATTATGCGAGAATCAATGCATTACTTTATGCAAGATAAAATAAGAAATAGCAATGCGAGTATTATTAATACATTGGAGAAAATTGAATGACAAAACCAAGTCTTGCAATAGTAACAAAATTTTATTTTGTCAAATTAAATACATTCAAAAATTACATTACAATTTTCACATTAATTACTATTCCCTACATTATTAATTGTTTTTAACATATTGACCTCATAAGACATTATAAACAAAGCACAAATGGCAGTGTTAGTTTCTTTTGTGCTATGAAATTGTGGTGAGATGAAAGTAGTAGATAACAATAAGTTGGAAGTGGCAATCACAATTCGTCAATAAATGTCTAAATCATAAAATCGTTTGATTTGATAAATTTAACTAAACCAAACATTAATTCCTTGCCTTGATTAGTTTTGTTTTGTTCACCTTCCGTCAGCATATGCGCATGATTTTATTACTGCCGTGATTGAAGTGACGATGAAACTATGGTCGGTCTAATCAGTTACTGTACGCAATTAAAGGATTTAGCTGCCAACTGCTTCTTGTCTACGTAAATAAACAAGTAATATTGCTCACCTTTCCCAACTTCTCTTCCTTACCATTCCCTTTCCTTTGACAAATGTATATTCTATCTAGGGCGTATAAATCGAACCGAAAAACCGCACCAAACCGAAAAGTTAAATCAAATTGATTAAGAAATTCGACTAAGTTTGGTTTGACTTAATTTGGTATTGAGTAAAAAAATCTGAACCAAACCGACATATAAATATATATAATATATATATATATATATTTTTAAGACTTTATATTGAATTTTCTTTAAAAAATATTAATATTGTGATCCTCTCATGTGACATATGACTAAGAAAATAACTATCATGTATTACTAAAAAAATTCTCCTATTAGAATATTTTAATAGATCATATGTTTGTCAATTTTTTCAATATTACTAAACATATATTAACTTATCAAAACTTTATCTATAAGTTTAACAAAGTAATTAAGATTGGAACTATATTCATATAATAAAAACCCCGAAAACCCGAAAAACCCGACAAAACCGAACCAATCCAAACCGATATAACTGGTTTGATTTGATTTTGATAAAAACCGAACCAACCCGGTCCATACATCCCTAATTCTACCATTGCCTTTGCCTTTGCCTTTTTTTTTTGTGCTGACGACACAAGGACATATGAATATATGTATATATGTATATAAGTGCGTTTTACACCTTAAGTAATTTTTTACCTTTTCTATAATGTCGGGATGGAATTATAAGATAAATTGATCTATCCATAGTCTTCTCAATTTTTCACAGAATTTGTGCAAGTACGCTTAAAAGAATTAGTGTAGAGGTCATATTTATGACCCTTTAGCTCATTGGTTGATGACCTACTATCTCTTATTCTACTAACCCTAATGAGCCAGACAAACTTCTTTATATATAATGATCTATTCAGTGGAGCCACGACTATATTCTTTTTCTTTTTTTTTAGCAAATGAACTAGCATAGTAGATTCCTTTACGTAGTTGGAGAACTCTTCTTCCAACTCAAAGACAATTTAACTTGAATTATTTAGGAATAAGAAGTCAACTTGTCGATTAAAAATGGAGGGAAATCCTCTTCGTCATTTTTAAATTGAATATATTACTAGTTCAAACAAAAATCGAATATGTTTTATCTTCCGTATGTCTTTGACTAAATAATAAAGAGACCACTATAAGAAACAAAAATTGAGTAGTCTTCATTTGAATTCTTGATCTTTCCTAATATTATAGCACGAATCTAATGAGTAGTTAATTAATAATTAATTTGACCCATCTGACTAATTTGATTCTATACTCAATTACTCAGGATGCCATTATTTTGATGATCCAAAGTAATTACCAGAGCACCAAATTCGAGAAGAATACTTGGAACACGGCGGGTTTTCAAAGTCAATTTTCATTTTGAAGGTAAAAACAAGAATATACTCTCTCTTTTCACTTTTACTTGGCACGTTTTGACTTTTTACGCACCTTAAAAAATAATAAATGAAGTGCATAATTTGTCATAATACTCATATTAATTGATGCATATTTTATTGGATTAATAAGTAATAAATATCGTGGGTATAGCAGGAAAAAGTATATTGTCTTCTCTTAATATGCGTAAGGTGATAAATAAAAATAAAAATCTATTTTTAATATACATATCAGGTAAAAATAAATGGATGGAGTATTATGTTGCTTTTCGACGACTGTAGCATTTATTCTAGAATAAATTGCAAATTACAATTATTTAACGGAGCAGACGTCAAAAGAATTTATTTACAATATTGACTGAAAAACTACTGTAGTTAAATAAGCAAAAATTTCTTAAACTTGGTTTAAGAAAGAAAAAAAAAATCTTTGCAAGTGGCAACAAGATGATCCCAGAACAAAGAAAACTATCACATGTCTTAATTGGGAACACGGTTAAGCTTTTGTCATCTTCCATTTCTCATTTTCTAAGAATTTTCTTACTGCCTTATCGGACTTTTAATATCGGTTTGACCTATATTCAAATAATGACAAAGCTAACTTCTGTCTTTTGTAATTCAAATAATACAAAAACGATAGACAAAAATGGATATATTATTAATTTATGGATAACTAGCTAGGTGCAAGAACTTTGTTTAATTCAGTCAAAAAGTAGCAGCCTCGCCAATAATTCATCCGCCCAATCGATTTACCATGAATATTTTTACCTTTTACTGTTAGCCATCATAAATTTGACCTCTTTTAGAAGGTCACCTAGCTACTATTATACTCCATAATCTGGGTGTTTAAATTCTTTACCAACCCATTTTTAGTTTTTCCTACTAGGGTCTCAAAGTCAAATTCATCACACAAATCCATAGCTGGCAAGCATATACGTACGTAACATTTAATTATATAAATATTATTGTATACGGTAAAACCAGGCCACCTAATTTTGCTATTTGATCAAAATCAGGATATTGCATCGAAGACGACTTCAACTAAATCACGAGTATAAGGTACCGACTTCAAGATCGAAGTATCCGTCGAGATCGAGATTGGTAACGATCAAAGGCAAGTGAGACAGACACTGAGTAAGATCAGGGACGGCATAATAACGAAAAAATGAAATATTTGTGACTGGTCGAGGATCACGGCGTAAATCTTGGAACGGATCAAATCATAAATGGTTAATTAGTTAATCATGTGATTTCCTTTTGTAAGTACAGTTATACTATAAGTATAATTCCTCTAAAGAGGAGTTCTAATCATTTGTAACACACATTGTTCCTTGATACAAAAGCAATATAATTCTCTCTCGCTTACATTCTTGTTCATTAGCCTGTTACATTTCTAAATTGTTCTTACTCTAATCAGTTCGAGGCTGCTCCTCTAACTCGAGGACAGAGTTTTGCTCAAATACTGGTTTTTCTTTCCTTGACTTTCGATTATTATTATTAATCTTATAATTTATCAGTGGGTGTTAGGTGAAATCGTGTATCCTTAAAACCATAATATATGTTTAATTGTTATCCAAATTTTAGGGTAAACAGTTTGGCGCCCACCCCGGGGCTAAGGACAATACCGAGTCATCGAGTATCAGAAAAATGGGAAACATCCATCGGACCCTCAGGAATCGAGGACTCTGTGTACGAAGGCCTCACGTTTCACATTGGCCAAAGATGGAACACTATACAGAAGAGCGTTCGATGAACCGTTGGCAATATACTTGGGTCCCGGAGACACCGACTACGTCCTATGAGAAGTTCATGAGGTCACTTGCGGAAATCACGTCGGTGCCAAATCATTGGTTCACAAAGTCATCAGAGCAGGATAATATTGTGGCAATATGGAAAAAGATACCAAGGAATTCGTTCGAAAGTGCGACAAGTGCCAAAGATATGCGATGATGATCTACTAGCCCGGAGAGCAACTACATTCAGTCCTATCTCCATGACCGTTCATGAAATGGGGAATGGATATCATCGGTCCTCTACCTTCGGCCCCAGGTAAAGCGAAATTTATTTTATTTATGACTGACTATTTCTCTAAGTGGGTTAAAGCAGGCTTTCGAGAACGTCATAGAAAAAGAAGTTATAGACTTCATCTGGGACCACATCATATGCCGATTCGGGGTGCCTACCGAAATTGTATGTGACAATGGAAAACAATTCATCGACAGCAAAACAACAAATTTTCTCGAAGATCATAAATAAAAAGGATCTTGTCAATGCCATATCACCCAAGTGTGAACGGGTAGGCCGAATCAACAAACAAGACCATCATTCAGAATCTATAGAAAAGATTGAATGATGCTAAGGGAAAATGGAGAGAAATATTGCCCGAAGTTCTTTGGGCGTATCCAGTATGGGGAAACACCGTTCTCCTTAGTATATGGCGTCGAAGCTCTGATCTCGGTCGAGGTCGGAGAACCTAGCATCAGGTTTCGATACACAATGGAAGAGTCAAATCACGAGGCTATGAATACAATCCTCGAACTACTAGATGAAAAACGGGAAGTTGCGCTCGTCCGAATGGCCTCATAGAAGCAGCGCATCGAAAGGTACTACAACAGAAGAGCTGATCTTCGACACTTTAGAATCAGTGACTTAGTTTTGAGAAAAGTCGCCCTCAATACTCGAGACCCGAATGACAGAAAACTCGGTCCAACCTAGGAAGGACCGTATTGGGTCCTCGATATCATCAGAAAGGTATCCTACAAACTTGACATGACGAACGGCGAACAATTTCCAAATAATTGGAAGATACCACTCCTCAAATGATATTATTGCTAAGGTATGAACTTCTATGTTTTCATTTATATTTTATACTAACTTGTTGCAGGTGTTCGATGGAAGACATCGAAGTTTTCTCAAAACACGAAGTCCTTAGGTTTGAAAGCACGCGTTGCGCTCTTTTTCCCTTCGACCGGTTTTTGTCCCAAATGGGTTTCTCCGTCACGGTTTTTAACAAAGCAACCATTGTTCGATCTAACTTAGAGCAATTCAACAGTATCTGAGGCTTCATTACACTCAACCTCGAATACTGAGGGCATCACCCTCGGATGTTTTCAAGGAAATACTTCGTGTCAACAAGGTCTCCATAGGTAAAATTTGTAAAGGGCCAAACGATCAAATGAACGGTGTCCATGTAGACTACTCGAGCCCTAAGGGCTAAACATGTACGCATGTATAATTGATTGAAAGAAGTATTTTTTTTCCTTACCAGATGTTCCATGCCTTAGAGTAATTTCTACTTTACAATTTCACTTATGATCTATCGCGGAAACTGCCTCAGCCCTTGAAAAATCCTAAGGGCTATCAAACTGTTCGAACCCTCGAACAATTTTGTACTAAACAAAATTATGCTAAGGCACAAAAAAGCAAAGGGTTTCGATAACACTAAACCCCGAAAAAACCTAACGAGTAGACTTACTTCGTGCTAAGGCATGACAAATTTTCATATGATTAACTATTTTAGCCGAAAATGGGGAAAAGACATTCTTTCGAGGCCATATCGGCCCGATTCGAGAGCCTAAGGACCGTTATATTTTTGAGTTCGAGAAAGTACCCACTCGACTACAAAGACTAAATTATTCTAACTCTGATCAAGTTGCCTAAAGTTTCGAATTCAAGAACAAAATTTTCACAAGACATAAGTGAGTCAAAATTCTCACAAGGCATGAAGTATATAAAAAATTTCATAGACATAAAGCGAATCGGAATGTTCGCATGGCAAAAGTCCAGATAAAGATCAAAAAGAAAATGTTATATATATATGAAGGTACTTACAAAGGACGAATCGGGGTCCTACACAAAAGAAAAAGAAAAAGTACAAAGGCTCCTAACAATTCTCGGGGGAAACTTCTTCATCGGACTCCTCCCTATTGTCCGACCCACTCTTACTGCCATCATCCTCGTCGTTGTCGTCATCAGAAGAGGCCAACGCTCTAGAATCAGCTTCATGCTCTTTTGCCTTTACTATCTCCTCGGTAAAATCGAATCCTCGAGCATGGATCTTTACGACGGTTTCCATCCGAGATTGGAATTTGGAAAGTTCAACAATCTAATGTGCTCGAGTTTGAGCAGTCTCGGAAGCCTCCCTCTCTTGGACTTAAGAAGCTTCAGCATCATCTTGATAGATGTCCACGATCGCATCAACCTAGATCTTCGCCTTTTCGGCCTCAGATTTGGCGTTTGCGAGTTCGGAAGCCAACCGAGCCTCAAACTCCTCTATCTTCTTTTCCTAAGCCAAGCTTCTTTCCTTCATGCCTCAAATATGGCTTTCGACAGATGACAATTGGGCTAGAGCAGTCTCTTTCTCTGCAGCAAGGTGGTCCATGTCTTCCTTCCACCCATAGGACTCCGCTTTAATCGTCTTGATCTCCTCTCGGAACTGCTCGATCCTCTCAATCTTTTGATGTAGCTGTGATATTGAAATTCTAACTTCCGTTCCCGAAAAAAGCCCATGAGCTTTTAAGATTATCATTACCTGCTCGACCAGGCTGGTCTGATCCTTGTAAGCCTTAGCCAATTCGGCTCGAAGGTACTTAATCTCCTCATTCTTTTGCAAGCAGAGGAGTTTGAGGGCATTCATTTCCTCCGAATGCCCTAGTAAGTCGGTCTCACATCGGCTCAGCTCAGCACGGGACTTAGAAAAAGCCTCCCGATGGTATACCAAAGCATGTATTGAAAAGAAAATTGAGTTAGACAAAAGATGGAGGAATATTACATCAACCAAAGGATGAATACCTACCTGTATCAGGGTTCGTTGTGCCTCATCGAAGAGGTTGGATGCAACATTCAGGTCGGAAGCGTCTTCGACCCCAATAAAATAATCTCGGAAGGGATCCTCCCCTCTGGGGACTCTGTCTATCTCGGGGGTCCTCAAAGCTTGAGCATCCCGAATTGTTTCTTCAGAAAAGGCTGCGAGAGTAGGCGAGTCCCCGACTATTCCTATCCTAAGTGAGTCACTTGGGGCGTTCTTTTTCAATTCGAGGGGTTTTAAGGTCCCCTCGAACATGCCTGCCATTTGATGGGGGACAACCTCGATCTCAGACGACTCGAGGACTTTTCCCAAATCCTTCTCCAAGGCCCCCTCATCCCGAGGCGGGATCTCACTAACCACCACCGATTCAGCGGCCTTTGGGGCCTCAGCGGGTTTTTTCACCGAGCCATCATCTTCTTCTTCTTCTTCTTCTTCCCTTAGTCGCTGAAGTACATCAGCAGGAGGGACAACAACATCTGTCTTCGATTTGCTAACCGGATTTTTCTTCTTCGTAGGTTTGGTTTCTCGGAGGTCGAGGCCCTTTTCCTCTTATTATTCTTTGCCGGTTGCGGAACCAGGGTCGAATTCTCCTCCTTGCTAGACGGGGGCCTCATGACCGCATCTTTGCCTAGGCCTACACATGAGAAAGTTGAATAAATATGAATGAGATCAGGATCAAATCATTATATATGTTAAAAGGGAGCTTACCATGATTCTTGACCTCCCACTGTTCTTTTACTAGATCACGCCAACAACGCTCGACGTAGGGTTGTGCACGAATCGAATTTAACATATTTCGGATTCTAGAAAATGCAATCTGAATCCGATATGAATTATATCGGATTCGAATTTTAATGTTTGGATCGGATCGGATTTCGGATCGTATTATTATGCCTCAAAGTTGCAAACTAATATGTATATTTTCTTTGTAAAAGAGGCGATGCATTAAGAAAAATTCATGTTTATACAATTATGAGAGTACTATGGTGCCAATATAGCTAAATCTACCAATTGTAAAGGTAATAACTTGGAGAAAGATGTAAAGGAACTAATGAATATCCGAAATTAAAGTGTAGTATTTATACATTGCCTAATAATTTTGGATTTCGGATCGGATCGGATTAAAATATACCAATCCAAATTTGATCCGAAATCCAAAATTTTAATAAATACAATCCCAAATCCAATCCAATCCCAAATCCGAAATTGAATGGATCGGTTTGGATTTAGGATATCTTATCCAAATGAACAGCCCTAGCTCGACGTACGTGGAGGTCGAGGCCAGTTTCTGAACCCAGCTGTCGAGGTCAGGGATGGCACGGGGCATCCAAGAAATCGATGTGTCACGAAAGGAGATATTAATGATAAAAATCAGAAGAATGAAATAATACATGGAAGCTTATGGTGAGAAAATACTCACGATTCATGTTTCATTTCTCAGGAAATGGCATTTTTCCCGCAGGGATAAGGTTGGAGGTATTCACTCGAACGAACCTTCCCATCCAGTCTCGATCTTTGTCCTTATCAATGCTCGAGAACAGCACCTTGGTATCCCAACGCTGGAGTTTAATCAACCTGACTCGATACAGACGGGGATTGTATGATGTGACGAGGTGGTCGAGGGTGAAAGACATCCCCTCGACTTTGCTTGAGAAAAATGAGAGCCTGATGGCTATTCGCCAAAAAGAGGGATGGATTTGGCCTATGATTATCTGGTACTGACGACATAAATCAATAATGACAGGGTCGAGGGGGCCCAGTGTGAAAGGGTAAGTGTAAACACTCAGAAACCCTTCCACGTGGGTGGTGATACTTTCTTCAGGGGTTGGAATCACCACCTCTTTATCCCCCTGTTACAGTCTTTCTTTACCTGCTCGAGATATTCCTTTGTTATCAAGCATTTGTACTGCGACATAGGCTCGCATCGACCAGGGACCGAGGAAGCTTTCTCGATCTTAAAGTCGGAATTAATCCTGCACCCTCCGGGAACACACTCCTCAGGGAGCGGATTTACCGGCGTTTTGTCATCGGACGGTCGTGAAGAAGAAGCTTTCTCCTTTTAGGGAACTAATTTTGATGTTTTTGCCATTTTTATAAGTTTGAAGAAAGAAGAAGGTAGTAAAACTTGGTGTTTGAAGATTGACAGTGAAACCTGGAGATTTGTAGATGGAAAGAGCACAGGAGAGGTGAATGCTTTGAAGATTAGAAGAAAGTGAAAGTAAAGTTTGAATCAATGAGGAGAGGGCCTATTTTTGGGATTAACGGCGACGGTTCAACATCACTAGTGGTCGACCACCAATTGACGCTTATTAATAATTTGGGGAACTGTACCGACGGGACGTTTCAGTCACTTCCATCGCTTACTTCATGGGGATGACATCAGTTGGTCGAGGTCAAAAAATCGAAGGCTCAATTCGTTTCTTGTCATTGCACTCCAAACCACGAGGGGACTATCTATATACGGTTAAAATTGGGTGGGACCGATTTTACTAGTTGATCGAGATCAGGATGTTGCATCGAAGGCCGACTTTGACTAAATCACGAAGATAAGGTACCAACTTGAAGATCAAAGTATATGTCGAGATCGAGGTTGGTAACAATTGAAGCCAAGTGAGATAGACACCGAGTAAGATCTGGGACATCGTAATAACGGAAAAATGAGATATCCGTGAATGGTCGAGGATCACGGCGTAAATCTCGGAACAGATCAAATCAGGAACGGTTAATTAGCTAATCATGGGATTTCCTTCTGTAATTAGAGTTATACCATAAGTAGAATTTCTCTACTATATAAAGGGGAGTTCTAATCATTTGTAACACACATTGTTCACAGATACAAAATCAATATAATTCTCCCTCGCTTACATTCTTGTTCATCACCTGTTATATTTCTAGATTGTTCTTGCTATAATTAGTTCGAGGGTACTCTAACTCGAGGACTGAATTCTGTTCAAATACTGGTTTACTTTCCTTTACTTTCGATTATTATTATTAATCTTATAATTTATCAGTTGGTGTTAGGTGAAATCACGTATCCTTAAAACCACAATATAAGTTTAAACGTTATCCAAATTTTAAGGTAAACACTTATTTTATACTACCATATTGGTTCCAAGATTTCAAATGATTTAGGAAGTGGTGATGATTTAAAGAAGCATCGAGCATTCATCGATAAATAAGAGACGACGAAGAAAAGAGAAGAGACAAAGTCGAATGAGAGAGTTCGATCTCTACACTGTCTGAAGGAATAAATTATTTGCATCACCACCGTCTATCTAAAGCTTGATGGATTTAATCATGGTCGTCTATTTTCAGCATAAATAACACAGATGGCAAGCATCTTATTTTGTATTTTCCAGAACATTCTTGCCTACGTATAATTAGTACGGCTAAGGATAGAATTTAGTAGTTAGAGTTTGTTATACACAAGAGGTGGATCCAGAATTTTAAGTTTATGGGTTTCTTTAATTTAATATACAATAATAAGTGGATTACCGAACTGGGGTCCAAGATAAATATTTTTATATGTTTAATGAATTTTTCAATAGAAATACCGGATCTAGACAAAATTTACTGGGTTTAGGGGAAGCCGTATCTAATTCACTGGATCCCCCCCCCCCCCG
>ML258874.1:52326-99497 GCA_005239495.1 Nicotiana undulata
TAATTTACTGGGACCCCCCCCCCCCCGGTTATACAATAGCTAGTAAAAGAAGGCAAGTGTACAAATAGGAATCATTCTTTCTTTATTTCTCTTGTATATATTTATGTACAATGATCAATACAATACACAAAAAATCTTCAACACTTGATTCTCGTCATTTTGATTCCTAAAATTGAACATGGTATCAGAGCCTTACGGTTCCTTCTAGTTTATATTCTTCTTCTTCTTTCACCCTTTCTGCATCATCTTTTCTGCTCCAGTGGGTGATACTTCAGCCATTGCTTCTTGAAAATCTCAGGCCACATATGATGTCATTCCTAATAGATCTGGAAAAACCTTTGTTGATTCATCCCACCCTCTCTATCTCCATCGCTCAACTTCCCCTGGGATGCTCCTAGTGAATTCATTCTTTGATGAGAAAGGGTATGGCGATGATGCAGAGGTATTATTATTTCCTTGTATGCTAAGAACAAGGTGGGATTCATAGATGGAACCATTTCTCAACCAAAGATTCCTTCAGAATCATTCAAATCTTGGTGTCGCTGCAATGACGTGGTAATTACATGGCTCTTGAACACTCTCTCCAAGGAAATAGATGAGAGTGTTCTTTATTCCAAAACATCAAGAGAAATTTGCTTGGAGCTTGAAGAGAGGTTTGGATGGAGTAATGGACCACAACTTTATCACCTTCAAAAGGAAATCAATGAATCATCTGGACCCTTTGGATACTTGTCGACATAGTACCTGTGAGTGTTCTTGTGGAGGTAAGACCAAGACATTCAAATCACAGCAGGATGGAAGGCTCAACCAGTTCCTTATGGGACTTAATGATGCTTACTCTGGACCTAGGAGTATCCTGCTGATGCTTTATCCTTTATCCTTCATTAATCATACCTATTCTTTGCTCAACAGGGATGAAAAGCAAAGAGAGGTGCAAATCTTTCACCAATCCACACACAATGCATTCTTAGCATCCAAACAGTATAATGGAGCCCAAACGTATAACTCCAACAAAAAGAATTTTGCAGAAGGAAAGAAAGTTGCTCAAATATGTTCTTATTGCAAGAAACAGAATGCCATTGAAAACTGCTATAGGCTTGTTGGATTTCCTGCCGACTTCAAATTCACCAAGATCAAGAGGTTTGTTCCTGGAGCCAAAAGAAATGCAGTCTTGCTTGCAGAAACTCAAGCAAATCAATCAGTCAATTAAGGAGAAATGCATATGATTCAAGACCAGTATTACAGTCTTTATCAATTACTTCAAAATATCAAAATTGACAATCAAGGAGAGCAGTCTAACGAGGAAGCAGATTCTGCTAATTGCGCGAGTATTTATGCCACTCCTTGGCCTTAAAACTCTTCTATCTTTCATTAGTGTTTTTTAAACTTAGTTTCATGGATATTAGACTCAGGGGCTTCCGAACACATGACCTCAAATTTGAGACTTTTGTTTAATGTGCGGACTTTTCCTAAACCTGTCTATGTCAAACTACTGAATTCTCTTAAGGTTTTAGTGTTTCAGTCAGGACATGTTACTCTCTCGCCTAACCTCACTTACAAAATGTCTTGTTTGTTCCTAGTTTCAGTTACTACCTATTATCAGATAAGTTGTGCACTCAATTCAGTTTCATCCTAATATTTTCTTCCCTTGGAGCTCTTTTGGAGTCCCCTTCAATGAAGAGGCCAGTGGTGCATGGTGAAGTAAGACAAGGTCTTTATATATTTAAATTCAAGTCATTTGAAGCTTATATATGGAGTTATTAGTAGTATCAAGACACTTTTCCATTTTCTTTATAATCAGAATATTAGGAAATAGTCTTCAAGTCCTATTTTATCCTTAGTTTCTATTTCAGTGATGTAAGCCTTTGGCACAACAGGTTGGGCCACATGCCCTTTTCTAATATGGAAAATGTCAGTTCAGTTTCTTATTTTGCTTTGCCCTCTAATAACCATCCTTGTGATATTTGTCCTAAGGCAGGACAAATCAAACTACTTTTTCAATCCGGTTCTATTTCTACAAAACTAATTTTTGAACTTATACATGTTGACGCTTGGGGTCCTTCTAAGACTATCACTCATGATGGGTTTAAATACTCCTTAACAATTGTTGATGACTATAGTAGGGCCACTTAGGATTTTCTCCTCAGCACCAAGTCAAATGTCTTCCCAGTTCTCAATCAATTCTTAGCTATGACAGAAAGACGACTTGACACTAAGGTAAAAGTTGTCAGAACTGATAATGCTTTGGAATTAGGATCTCATCCACATTATTCTGAATTCCTTGCTTCACAAGAGATTATAAACCAAACCACTTGTCCTTATACCCCTCAATAAAACAAAGTTGTTGAGAGAAAGTATAGACAATTACTTGAGACATGTAGGGCATTGCTCTTTCAATCAAATTTGCTCATTAAGTTTTGGGGGGACTACTTATTGACGGCCACTTATCTAGTTAACAGATTTTCTTCTAAGCTCCTCAAAGGAAAAACATCTTATGACATCTTATTTGGAAAGCCTCCTGCTTATCATGCACTTAAGTCTTTTGGATACCTTTATTATGCCTCAACTTTAGCAAAGGACGGAACTAAATTGGATCTTAGATCTATGAATTGTGTATCTTTAGGGTATACTTTTGGAAAAAAAGGATACAAGTTGCTTAACTTACACACTAACAAAGTTTTTATTTCCATGGATGTTATTTTTCATGAGACAGTATTTCACTTTTCTGCTTAATAGCCCGGTCAGAACTTTCCCACTGATAGTTCAACAATTTCTAATGATTTATTTCCTTCTCCCATCCCTCAACCTAATCACGGACAAGTCTTTTCCAGCCCATTGTAGTCCAGAACTGACCACTATTCTCCCTCTATTTAACCTACTTCTCTTTTCACCCCAATTCAATCTAGGAGAGTATCCACTTCCTCAATTCATACTGCTATTATTCCTACTCATCAGAACTCCTCCTCACCACAAATTGCTTTTCCAGCTTCTTCTGTTTCTCCCAGTTTTCCCTCTCATGACACTCAGCCTGCACTTAGAAGATCTCTAAGAGAACATCATCTACCCAGCCACTTAAATGACTATATTTGTAATTCAGTATTTGTAATAGATGTTTCTTCTTGTTGCTTCACTTCCTACGTTTTCCCTAGTATTTTACCATTTTCAATTTTATCTTTGTTTCAATCAGTCACTTTTAAATACTATCTCCCATATTTCTGAACCAACCTCCTACTCCCAAGCATATCTACATCCAGGTTGGCAAGAGACTATGTCTAAAGAGATATAAGCATTAGAAGCAAACATGTGGAACTACCCAAATGCGAGGAAGCCCTACCTTGTATATGGGCCTACAAAGTTATATACAAACAAGATGGTTCACTTGAAAGATTTAAAGCACGACTAGTCATCGGAGGGGATATACAGAGAGAAGGAATACATTTTACTAAGACTTATTCTCCTGTTGTTAAGATGACAACTAGCATATGCCTGCTTGCTATTGTAGTTAAGAAGAACTGGGGAATTGTTTCAACCAGATGTTAACAACGCATTTCTGCCGACTCAAAAAGTCTTTATATGGATTGAGGCAAGCGTTTAGGAAATGGTATGACCGACTCACAACAGCCTTAAACTTCAAAAGTTACTCTCACTCACTCAATGACTACTTTCTTTATGTGATATGCAGTAGAATTGATAATTGAACTCAGGTGATTTTTTAAATATGTGATCTGGAGTTGCGTGTTGAATCATCAGTGACAATTCCCTTATTTTGAATATAGCTAATATGTGTTCGTTATGATTTGAGATAGATATATGGCAGTACACTTTTGTATGAGTTATGCTTTTGCTTGATTATGTTTAGTATAATGTTGGTTATACACTGTTTCTTCTTAACTGCAAATCCGCAGATGATGGATTTAAGCAAGTCAATCCGGAAATTAAAAATTATTCTTTATGAGAATGGCGAATATATTTTTTTAACCCAGAATATATGGGAGAAGATTTGATAATCATGCTATTCATTAGAATGGATAACACTTCGAGAGTTGGGTGGAGAAAAATAACTTCCATGATTACCGTATATTAAGGCGGAAGAAAAATAAGAAAAGAGAAGTGGAAAAAAAAAAGGAAAAGGGTGTAACTAAATCCCTTGATTGAAGGCATTAATAATGGATTGAGAGCCCTTTAAGGTGGAATGTATATATTTTGTAAATAAAACTTGTTTAGGTTGGATATTAACCTAACGTGGTAATTTTTAATAATAAAGTTTCAAATAGTGTATAGGAACGAAAAATCCCTAAAATATATTGATATGTAAAGAGAGGAACTCAAATAAAATAATGGAATGCGAATTAAAACAAATGGGCTTTTATTTACATGCATGTAAACTGAAAAATTTATACGTAAATTTACCTCCTATAGCAAAGGTATACAACCAATTTATTATTAATCAAAATTATTTTAAAATATTATTTTCTATTGCTACCTTATATATTTTATAGAAAAATAAGTATTTATAGTATATACTACCATTGAAGCATGAAATAAGGCATGAAATACACTATTTATGTTTTTGCTCTCTCTTCGACAGCTGGACATACCTATTTTTAAGGCGATTGTCGTTATTGTATTCATGAATTCATGGCGCAAATACATGTGAATACATACGCATACAGATGGACTGCCCTGATTTTAGGCGCTTTTTATTGTTGTATTCATGAATACAACAACGCGAATACATGTAAATACATGTGCGTAGTGCGTACAACTGAATTGTCTTGATTTTAGGCGTTTTTTGTTATTGTATTCATGAATACATTGAATACATGACGTGAATACATGTGAATACATGCGCGTACAACTGGATTACCCTGATTTTTATGCGCTTTTTGATGTTGTATTCATGCATACAACATCGTGAATACAGCGAATGCACTACCGTAACAATTGAATAGTAACTATATGAAGTAATTATGTATATAGTAGCTATAAGAAGTTAATAGCCACTAAACAATACTCCCTCCGGTCCAAAATAATTGATATTTTGGATCTTTTCACACAGATTAAGAGATTCACCTTTTAACATTAATTAGCAATGAAATTGACCATATTAACATATACTATCTCACATAAACACTCCTAACACATATTCCAACACTATTTACTTCAAAAATAATGTAGCAAAAAAATAATTAATTTATTTTTGAAATCTGTAAAAATTATTTATTTTGAATTACATAATAGAATAAAAAATCACTTATTTTGAAGCGAAAGGAATACTAATTTCTCGAAATTCCTCAATTTATATCTAGAAGTGATAAGTCCAAAATAGAAATGCTTCTCGAAGGTTGAAACTACCTACAAGTAGGACCGCATCTTGGTTAGTATCGTATCCGTGGAAGAAGACAGATCGACGGAGGTAAGATTGCAACTTGGCTTATAGGGTCAAATAATGTGTACGCATTTGTTTAACGACATATTTCTCGCCATTATCAGCAGATTCATAATTTAATTTTATGCGTTCAGAATTCAGGTTCTGGTCACTTAACGCATCACCTTATCACCTTATATGAGTTTTGTGTTTATATATAGTTCAATATTTTAAAAAATAAATCTTAATTTAGGCTAAAAATTATAAGTTCAAATGAACTCAAATCTTTAGTGCTAAAATTGCCACTGCCTGCCACCCTATAAGTCAAGATAATGGAGATAATTCAAATTAGCTCCCTGGAAGTTCTTAAGAAATACTATAGACAAAGATAGATTTAAGATTTTTAGAAGGTGGGTGCACCTTACAAATAGAGAAAAAAAGAAATATTTAGTGGGAATTATTGATCACTCTTTCTTTGGGTAAATACTTTAATATATCCAACTTTTTAGAGCATGGGCCATGAAAAAATTGGATCAATTTTAGGAAATATGTACATAAAAAGATTTAGTTTGGTGGAAAAATCATGGGTATGTGTGTCTTATAATTTTAGCTTTAATCCGCCCCTCACTATAGATATCTAGTACTAACTTGTCATCGTGATGTTAGTGTTACTGAATAGTGTGGCACCAAAAATAAATATTTTTCGTAATTTTAAATCGTGTACTCAATTACGTAGCTTCCATGGCGAATAAGATGCGAAAAGCAAAGTAGGAAAAATTCGGGCATGTGAGGAGAGGAGGTGCCTAGATGCCCAAGTGAGGAGGTGAGAAACTGACAATGGTCGGTATGAGGAGAGATAGAGGTAGGACGAAGAAGTATTAGGCAGGACATGACACTTCTTCACCTTACGGAGGATAATTAGTCCCTTGATAGGAGGGTGTGAAAGTCGAGAATTAGGATAGACGGTTAGTAGGCACTCAAGCGTCGTGTTATTCTCGTATTTCTATATTCTTAGATTTCTATTAGTACCTGATGTTGTTTGTAATTCGATTTTACTATTATCTTGTTATTGCTACTGCTAGCTTTCTCTTATATGACTTCTACACTACTATATATTTTTCTCTATCTTGTTATGATTATGTATGCTAGCTTTGAACCGACGGTTTATCGGACACAACTTTCCTATCTACCTAAAGGAAGCCTTTCAAATGTATTGTTAATTTAAAAGTCATTGCCTTGTCCGTGCACATAACTTAAAATCCTGTATGAATAATATACCTTTTTGGTCAAGAATGAGAATTATAAGGAACAGTGGACTCTAAACTTTCTCTTCCGCGATATCATATAAATAATTCTTTTCATTCTTCCACGATATCATATGACGACTATCCATTATTATCCAGAATTATTTTGCTTTTCAATAATAAATCCGAATATAGTTAAAACATGAAACACGAGTTATGGGATCAAGAATTTATTAATACGTTAATAGCTAGTGCGCGCGGTAACTATTGAGAACATTTTCCTCCCCTAAACTTTAGCTTGTATTGGATAGTTGTTTCGTCTCGTTTTATATTGTATTGTATTGTATCGTTTGATAAATATAATGTTCGGATATATTATGTTGTTTGTCTTCATTTCATGCTATCACGCATCAGCAATATGAAAAATAAACTTATAATATTATAAAAAGAAATTATGATACAGGGCAAAATTATGATATAAAAAGGTAGGGTAAATGATAAAATCAAATTGTTTAATGATAATGAAGGGTGAAATTGAGATAAAAAGACAAGGTAACCACATGATCACATCACATCGGTCATTACACTAAATTGGCGCATTTCGTCTTTATATAACGACAATACGATACAATAAAATTTAAGTAACAATCGAAACAAACATCATATTTAAAATAACAATACGATATAATAAGTTGGTAACAACCGTCCAAACAAGCTGCTGTCAGTTGTGGTCATTTTCGAGACTGTATACATCAATGACAATAATATCTAGAATGGTAGTACTACTTTTCTACCACCTTAGCTAATTAATTAACAAACAAGATAAAATATTCAAAGGTTCTACGACAGATGGTCAGGTCTATTTTTGAAAAGTTTGGACACAATTGTCAAAAGTGCTGGTTGGTGAATTTCCAGTAAATTAAATCTCTAGGGATCGGATCTACTCGAATTAGAGGGAAGAAGTAAAGAGAGAAATTCTAAACTTACTTTGTTTCTAATCTCTTATTATTGCAAAAACACCTAAACAATTAATTCCAATTGACTTTCATGTATCCTTGTATTTTCTAACTGAAGTTGACCGTACGTATAAACTTTATTGAGTTGACCAGAAGAAGCTGACCTTAGAATTAGAAGCGTTTGGGGCTCTTTCGAAGACAAGTAGTAGTCTAGTCTATCATTTGGCACGATAGTTCGATTTCGAGTCTTCAATATGCAATCACATTTGTTAAAAGCGCTTTACCTTAATATGAAATTTTCTGGCGTGAATCATGCACCAATCTATATATGTATCTAACACCGAATAAAAAGAAAATGTGATATGCAAATCTGGGATTACGTTTAATGCTAGCAACGAATCTAGAGTATCCTACCAACCTCAAGGTTGACGTAGGCAGCTGTAATTTAGTGTGTCAAAAAACTATGGAGATGGAGATTGTTCTTTTTTTATGAAATGGATTTTAAATGCTACTTGAGAAGAGGACTCATTTTCTTTATAATGTAAATAAAAATGCAATTTAGTACGTAACTATTATAATGTGCGAAATGCAAGGCATTTGTAGAGTTTTGGCGGAAATCAGAAAATGACGAATACGTTGTTCATTAGGAATACAATTTAAAGCGAAAAGTGTAGTCAGTTCTTTTACTCGAGATTGCATGCAGTGGGATTGAGTGGTGACTTTTTTTCTAATCGTGTAGTAACTTAGTGATAAAAGTTATTGAAAGTTAAAAAACACATTATAAAGGTGCTATCGCCTTTAATTCCCCTTCACTATTTATTAAAATAACCAGGAAAGATAATTTTGTTGTGCACTTTCTCTAGTCTCTTTTAAAGATTAATTAAATGCTTAACAATTATACTCCCTCCTGTCCAAATAAGTGGTTTTTTAGTTGACTATCTCTTCACATAAACACTCCTAACGCATACTCCAATATTATTTGCTTGAAGGACAATATAGGAAAAATAATAATTAATCCATCACTTATTTTGAACCACAAAAAATCATTTATTTTGGACCGGAGGGGTATTAGTTTTAACAATGCAAATATGTGTAGTTAGATTGAACAGGTCAACTTAATCTCTCACAAAAAACAGTAGTTGATCGCTGTTGTATGGTATCATATCACAACTTAAATGTAATGGATCCCTTTCTTTAACTGTAAAAGAAGCAAAGGAAAAATTACTACGTTTTCCTTAATTGTTGGGTTATAAGGTTGACCAAGTATGAAAAGATAGACTCAGTCAATGGACTTTAGGCTGCTGCTCTATAAGGCCTAAAATTACTCGCTAAAACGCGGTTTTTGTTATTGAAAAGTCTGTATTCCAAATGAGAATCCTATGCCTATTAAGTGATATATAATGCTCGGTTTGATAATCCGATGAAATGTTATACAACTAGCTAGGGATATTTCTTCTGATTCGCTGGACAAAAAGTTTTCTATTTAGACGAAAATATACAAAGAATAGCAAGTATAGTGATACTATGCATTTAATGGATAAAAAAATATTTGAATGTTAGGGGTCAATTAGACTGGATCAGAGCTTCTGCCTGCAATTAATGCTCTCTTTGTCTACTCTATTTGCATTTAAGATTATAAAGATTTCGATCCCGCCATTCATGCTGAGTGACTCTAAAGGATTCTTCTTTGAACACTTCCATTAATTAGTCTTGTAATTCAATTCTAACGTTCACTTTTTCTTTTTAAATGAGTTGTAATATGCTCACTGCATGAATCATGATGTGACACAGTCAACAAACACAATTATTGATGTATTTTGCTCTTTATACCAATCAATGTATGCATAACTAATACTCCTATATTGATATATACGTGCTTAAAAGAATTTCCAATTTAAGGTACAAATACATGTGTTTCGTTGGACGATAGATAGTTAATTTGAAGGTAAAAAACTGGTGGAAAACATTCTTTTTTAACTAACTACACACATTCTTTTTTAACTAATGCTAATGAATTGAAGCAAAAACTATAAGAGCTTTTCAAAAGCAAAAGATACTGGAGTTTCTCCTTATTACATGTCCCATCTGGTAGATACTTTTGACAAGTAGTGGATCGTTGAAAAACAGAGAAATGAGGGGTATCCCGTATTGGTGTTAATCGTGCTGGGCTTGTCTGACCCGTTAATAACCCCGGACAGCCCGTTAATGTAGCAAATTAGGCGGGCTGGGGCGGGTTGGACGGGGAGCGGGTTTTACACGACCACATTTTGCATAACGATGCACCGGACTCGCTACAACCCGCTAACTCCTTAACGGGTTTTTAACGGGCGACAGCCCGGTTCAGCCTAATAACGTTTATCAAATTTCTTTTTTTGTTTAATTTTTTGGTCGTTGCAACTGTCAAATTAAAAAATGATCGTTGGCCAACGGCCATTTTTTTGCAAAAACAACCATTTCGGCCTACCCCCTAAGAAAGTAGCCCCACCCCTAATATTTGATAAATTACAATTTTAACCTTTTAAAAACTATAAATAGCCCCCCTTCTTCGTCATTATTCCTCAAAATTCATTCTCTTATTACTCTAATTCTCTCTTGATATTATTGATTATTGTTCTTAAATTTTCAATTACTCCTTATTTCAAGTTTCATCAAATATTTAGTTTAGCCATTACAAAATTATTATTATCAAGTATTCTAATTCAAGTGAAGTGTGGTATCAAATATCAAGTACTATCAAGTATCAACTATCAAGTATCTTCTTATCGATTGAAGTTTGATTTTCTATATCAAAATTAGTGCGGCATTCGGAATCCCCGGTACACTCGCTACATCTATTTCTCTTCTTTGGTGTATATTTATTTTATTATTTAGAATTATTAATTTAATTTACACAATGGATTTAGTTAGAGCGGCCAAAAAAGCTTGCACTAGTAGAGGTGGTAGTAAGAAAACTTCCATAAGATCAAGAGGTGGTGTTGGTTCTTCTAGTAGCTTTACACATATTTATGAAAGTTCACCCGAAAATTTATATGTAGATTATGAGCGGCTTCAAGAAAATTATGGTATACATGATGATTTAGATGATAATTTAGATAATATTCAATCAATCGATAATCTCGAAACACCACCAGCTACACCTGGTAATGCTAGTCAAACTCAAAATATTAGGGGTGGAACAAGTAAGCCTCCCCGCCCTATTAAGAAGAATCGAAGATTAAGAAGTAAGTGTTGGAATTTTTTTGACAGACTAGAAAATGAGAAAAATTATGTAAGATGTAGAATTTGTAAGAAAATTTATAAACATGAGCCCGGTAAGAATGGGGGAACGGGTCAACTTCGCATCCACATGGTAGATGACCACCCTATTGATTGGGGAGTAGATGAGGAAGGTGAGCAACAAAAAACTTAACCCGAGCACTGGGGGTTAATGGGTAAATACGATATTAAGAAATATGGGAAAAAATTAGCTTAAATGATTGTTTTAGGTTGTTTACCTTTTAGTTTTGCTTCTTCACCGTAACTTGTTACTTATACTCAGAGAATTTATAATCCTTTGTTTAAAGGTATTCCCAGAGTACTTGTAGATCTGATATGTTTAGGCTTTTTTGACAATATCGAACATATATACGTTATTTGTTCGTCAGTCTTTCTTGTAGATTTCTCTTACTTCTGATATTGGTCATGCTGTAAATGGAAGTGATTATTTTGTTGTTACACGCCATTGGATAGATGATTATTTTTGTATGAAAAAATGTATTATTTCTTTTAAATATAATGAATATCAAAGACATATTGGTGCATTTATAAGTAATTCTATTCATGAAGTTGTTATATTTTATAATCTTGCAGAAAAAGTTTTGTGTATGTCATTTGATAATGCTTCTAACGACAATGTCGCTATTACAGTATTAAAATTTCATCTACACCCACCACTTCCTGAAATATTTCATGTTAGATGTGCATGTCATATTTATAACTTAATTGTGAAAAGTGACCTTGAATTATTTAGAGATGAAATCATTTTAGTTAGGAGAGATGTTGGTGTAATTCAAGGAAATAATAGAACTACTTAAATGCATTTAAGGAAAGATGTGTACACTATGGACTAAAACCAAGACTCATGCATGAAGAAATAATTACTAGGTGGAATTATACTTATTTATTCCTAAGATGTTGTTATAAATATAGAATGTGTATAACTGAAGTTGCTAATTCTCGTTGTACCGATCCTAGCCGTTTGTTAACATCTAGAAATTGGGATGTCATTGAAGATCTTGTACAATTTTTACAAAAATTTTATATGGCTATACTTGAGTTTTCTGGAGCTTATTATCCTACTATTGTAAATGGTTTAGTATTGCTGAAATTTCTCTTTTACTGCAAAATTTGAAGAAGAAAGAAGGGTATACTTATGTTGTTGAATCTATGCTAGATAAGTTTAAAAAATATTCCTACCCAATTCTCCCTATTTACCAAATTGGTGCTATTCTAAACCCTACTACCAAAATAATAAAGTGTCACCAATTAATCAGTGCTTTATATACTTATATGGATATTGGACAAACTGAAACTCCTGATATTGACACTTGTATTTCTGATCTACACATACATTTACAAACTTTATATAATTATTATGCTAGCATTGTTGATGCTTCTTCGATTCTAGATGCAAATATTCCTTCAAGTAATACATCCATATCTGGAATAACTTTGGATGATGATAATGGTGTTCAAGATTATTTGATTTGGTCTACCCTAGGAGAGCATCAACAAACCAGTAGCAAGAATATTGATGAACTCCAATTATACTTGCAAAAGTCACTTGAGCCCCTCACAAAGGATTTTCTACCGCTGGATTGGTGGAGGAGCAACTTAAATCAATTTCATGTTCTTTCATGGCTCGAGAAGTGCTAAATCTGTTGATTTCAACAGTCGCATCAGAGAGCGCATTTAACCAAGCAAGACAGCAGTTAGGAGATACCCGTCATTCATTAGACAACAACGCTTTGGAAATTCTAGTGTGCTTCAGAGGTTGGATAAGATCAGAACGGCGAAATCAAGGGCGTGACAAGGTAGATGAAGCAGAGGACCAAGAAATTGGAGATATAGTGGTTTATGGTACCGATTCAAACAATGTCTGAAACCAAGAACCTCATGTTGACATGGAAGAACTTACAAAAATGATGCAAAACATATGATGTACTATTTTTTTTAAATATAATTGTTGTAAACTTTTAATTTGCAAGTTCAAAAACCAAAAAAATTAAAAAAGAACTTGCAAATCAATTTGAAGTATTATATATTATTCAATAAAAATATCAAAGTTACTTACGTATTGTGATTGCCTATTAGTCTTATTAAATCATTTTTTGTAGCCACTTAATTTCAATTTTTAATTTTAAAATTCAATTTCAAATTTAAATCTTTTAAACTTCAAAGTTTAATTCTAAGCCTTAAAAGTTTACAAACACTTAAGTATCAATAACATTGAATGAGAAAAATAAAATTTAATTTTAAAAAAATAGCCTGATCAGCCCAAGCCCGTTGAGCTCGAACCCGTACGGGCCTAGTAAAACCCGAAAAAACCTAGCTCGCCACCAGCCCGCTATCCCACCTGTTAACCGATTAACACCTTTAGCATCATGTGACGAGTGTTATTCTTGTTTCATGCCATATTATCTCATGTTCATCTAATCAAATATGTTTCATAAACTCAACTTGTTTGTTTAATATGATTATATCAATAATAAAGGGCCAAGCATACGAAATCAGCTTATTTCGAGAAGTGCTTTTCAGAAAAATATTTTTGGTGAGAATTTTTTTTTGTTTGACTAATTAATTTGTAAAACACTTTTGAGCAGTAACTAGTGTTTGGCCAAGCTTTTGAAAATTACTTCTAAGTGTATTTTTCTCAAAAGTGCTTATCAGAAAGTGTTGTTGGAGAGAAGATATTTTTTTCTGCTTCTCAAAAATTGCTTCTGTTCCTCCTCAAAAACACTTTTTTTCCTTCTAAAAGCTTGGCCAAAAACTTCAATGTTTTTGGCCAAAAGCACTTTTAGCAGGAAAAAAAGTACTTTTGGCACCAAAAAAAATAATTGTGGCCAAACTTACTATAAGGACCCGTTTGGCCATGGATTTTGTCAAAATAAACTTGAGTTTTATTTGGCAAACACATGTTTGGCCATAAATATTGCTTATATTTTGGCAAAATCCCAAGTCCCAAATCTCAAATCCCAATAGCTGGTTTTGGGACAAGTCCCTCATAATACACATGTTTCTCCAAAATAAATTTGGGATATATGTTTTGAAACACATTTTCATCTTCAATCCAAATATAAACCAAAACAGATTTTTCAAAACAAATTTGAAAATCTATAGTCAAACGCTACTATGAGTCTACTCGAGCTATTAATGTTCTAAAATATTTACTTTTATGTATGATGATCGACTTGTTGTAGTGTTGTCACTTTGTGGATTATTCGGGATCTCCACATAAATAATAAGCCGAATTTTTAATTTACTTTTTTCAGTTGTTATACATGTATTATCTACTGATTTAACGGGTCAAATGGTTGTTATGTCTTTACAAACTTATTTTTAGTTTTATGACTATATATATATATATATATATATATATATATATTTTACACATGGAAAATTTGCTTTTACACATAAGAAATATATGTTTTATACCTAAGAGATTTAAAAAGTACACATTCTTAATTTTAACATTGTAAATAGCCAGGCTCATTTTCTCCTGATTATACATATATTATATTCGCTGGCTACTTTAGTTTATGTAATTGAGTAAGTGGCTATTTGAGTCAATTCTTCTTAATTTTTCTGTTATATTAGGTAATGAGATCTTTACACAAATAGCCTGTTATATTCATTATTTACTTATTCTAGTCATATGCATGGATTATATATAATTATACACATTCAATACATAAATGATGTATATATATTATACTTTCACCGGCTATTTTTAATTTAAGGGGTTAGATGGACGGCTATTTGGGCTATTTGCCTATTCAGAGTTATTCAGTCTACTAACTTTATTTTAGCCGAACCAAGTGGCGGTAAAAATGGGCGCTCCCGCTTTTAAAGACTTACTGGAATAGCTAGGAAGAAGGAGGAAATGTACTCGTAAAAATAACACGGGCTAGCCAGTTTTCAGACTGGTAATTGAAAAAAAGCTAGCGTTTGCAAAGTCATTGAAAAATAGCCTCTATTTTGCTGCAACACAGAAAGTCCAGCATAATATAATGGAGATTGGTGCACCTGTGTATGGACTTCCAATATATGTGCTGGAACTCCAGCACACGGAATGTTCCAGCATAATATACTGGAGATTGGAGCACCTCTGTATGAACTTTCAGCATATAATGATGGAGTTCCAGTATATTTATACCGGAACTCCATCATAATATATTAGAGTTCGAAAAACCAAAACAAAACGCCAGTAATTGAACATGAAATCAAGGAAATTAGCTCAAAGGATCAAGGAAAGCAACATGTTAAGGGGAAAATGCAGGAAGAGGAACTGGATCTAGACGGTGATAGTGAATTGAATTGGCCAGATCTAAGCTGCAATCGTGTTAAATCAGCTATCCCAGTGAGTCCTGCTAACCAAGGGGTACTTAATTTGAACATATCGCCGGCAGTCATTAGAGGAGCAAGCACAAGCAAAGAAAATTCTAGTAAAACAGTAACTACTAGTGTCTTAAGGGAGCAGAGCAATGGAACAATGATTATACGAGCTGAGGAAAAAAAGCAAAATCAGACGAGACCAACCAATATTGGAAGGTCATGGGCAGGATTACCGCATGAGAACAAATTAGCTGCAAAAGAAATGGATCTAACATATGTACCACCGGTGATACAAGAGGGTGAGGTAGTAGTTCAAATTATGGAGGAAGATATAGTTGAGGAGAAGCATAAATGGAATCTAACAATAATAATATATGTAGTTGGAAATACTCCAATTATAGGAGCTATTGAACGATTTTGTTGGTCAATGGGGGAAAATCAGGAAGCCTAAGGTATTATTCCACAACGATGAATATTTTGAAATTTTGATGCATAGTTTTGAAGAAAGAGATGAGGTATTGATGAATGGGCCATATACTATGAATAGTAGACATGTAATACAAAAATTATGGACTGAGGGGTTTGATTTCAATGAAGAGGTTTTGAAAACTATTCCTCTATGGGTAAAATTTTCAAAACTGCCATTGAACTACGGGAGTAACATGACTCTTAACAAAATTGGAAGTGGTATAGAGAAGCCTTTGTATGTTGATGCTTGCACAACTGTGGCTTATCGAATTTCCTATGCTCGGATTCTAATAGAAATTGATATAACAAGGACTCTACCAGGGACAATTAAGTTGATTGATCCTAATGGTAACGTGATTGAGAAAATGGTACAATATGACTCGAAACCTCAATATTGTCAAACTTGCTGTCAAATTGGGCACTCATGTCACAACCAAAAAATGCAGAACCAAGATGGGGGACAACAAACCTATGGAACACAAAATCATAAAAAGGTATGTAAAATTGTGAGGAAATTAGATCCAAAGACTAATAAAACTGACACAAGAAGTAGATTCCTGGAGCAAATGGAAGAGAATAGTGATGTGATCCAGAGTAACAATTCAAATAAAGAACAATGGCAATTGGCAAAAGGCAAGTCTGCATCTAAGAAGAATGGAGATGGGAGAGGTGAGAAGGGAGTTAACACTGGTAATGCTTTCAAAGTCTTGGTAGACACTGCACAAAGAATAGTTCAAATGACAGGGAACATGACAAGGAGAGTGAACTGCCTAGAGATAGAGGCAGAGGTGGTAATATGAATCAAAGAACCATATAATGATGAACATCATAGCTTGGAATGTTAGAAGACTGAATAAGGTGTATAAGCAAAAAGAATTAAAAAATTTATTGGTGTAAATAAGGTGGTGCTAATGACTGTCTTAGAGAATAGCGTTAAAAAAAAAAAAGGCAGAAGCTGCCATAAACAAGGTATTCAATAGTTAGAGATAGATAGCAAATTATACAAATGCTCCAGGTGGAAGAATATGGATTACTCGAGATCAGACAAGTGTGGATTTTGAGTGCTATGAAGTGCATCAGCAATACATAATAGGGGAGGGGGGGGGGGGGGGAAAGGGGGGGGGGGGGGGGGTACAGAGGTGCAAGGTGATAACAAATTTAGCTTTGGTGCTATTTATGGTATGCATACTATACATGATAGGAAACTATTATGAGAAGATATGGAAAAAACTATAGCTGGTATTAATGGTCCTTATGTGCTAATGGGGGACTATAATACCATTTTGACTAATGAAGATAGGGTACAAAGGACACTAGTACAAGAATTTGAAGTGAAAGATTTCAAAGAATTCATTTGGAGAAATGGATTAACTGAACTAAAAACAGTTGGAAGAAAGTATACTTGGACCAATAATCATGTCCACAGTAAAATTGATAGAATACTTGTCAATGCTGCATGGATCCAAAAATGGCCTGTAATGGAAGGGAGGGTATTGCAACCTGAATTTTCTGATCACTGTCCATTAAGTGTAGCAATGTATTATGAGCAACAGAGTAGAGGGAAACCTTTTAAGTTCTTTAATTGTATGGCACAACAAAAGAATTCGAGGATGTTGTGTATATATGTTGGAGGAAAAGAGGCGGTGGAACAATAATGAACAAAGTATGGATAAAACTCAAGATACTAAAGAACAAACTGAAGCAGATGAATAGACAAGAATTTAGCAACACTGGACAAAGGATTCAAGCATCAAGAATAAGGTTGGAGGGGATTCAGGAACAAATGGATGGACCTGACAACAACAATAAAAGTATAACACATGAAAAAGAGGCAAAAAAGGAGTTAGCTAAATGGCTTGGAATTGAGGAAAGCATAATGAAGTAAAAATCAAGGATCAAATGACTCAATCTGGGAGATTCAAATACATCATATTTTCATGCTTGTGCTAAGAGTAGGCAAGCAACTAACCATATTGGTAGTTTAATAATGTAGGTCAAATACTAAATACAACTAAGGATGTGGAAGCTGAAATTCTAAAGTTCTATAAGCAACTACTTGGAACAACAACAGTTCAATTGCCAGCAGTAAGTACATAATTGATGAAGTAGGGGAACAACTTGAGCAAGCAGCAACAATTGACCCTAATAACAGTAGGAACTGAAGAAGAAGTCAAGCAAGTATTACAGGATATTGATAATAACAAAGCCCCAGGCTGTGATAGCTACAATACCTTTTTCTACAAGAAAACGTGACATATCATAGGGAAGGCGGTGACTCAAGCTGTATTGTAATTCTTTGAAAATCCAGAAATGTGTAAGCCATTCAACTATACAACTGTAACACTAATTCCAAAAGTGAAACCCCCCCGGTAATATTAAAGAGTTCCGACCTATATCATGCTGTACTGTTCTATATAAGATCATCTCCAAAATTTTAACATCAAGATTGCAGGAAGTTTTGCCAGAGTTGATAGATAATTTCCAAACAGCTTTTGCGCCAGGCAGAGTGATCATTGATAACATTATAATGAGCTATGAGTTGATAAAAGGCTAGGAGGAAGAATACATCACCCAAATGTATGCTAAAGATTGACATGTAGAAGGCTTATGACTTAGTGGAATAGGTATATGTGGAACAAAAATGAGGCTATTGGGATTGCCAGAGAAATATTTAAGATGGGTGATGGTCTGCATTAGTATTGTCACGTATTCAATCATTGTCAATGGAAAGCCAATCAAGCCATTTGAAGCAAAAAAAGGACTAAGGCAAGAAGATCCAATTTCACCATTGCTGTTTGTAATTGCTATGGAGTACCTATGCAGATTAATGAAGCAATTAGGAAGTAGCAAAAACTTCAGGTTCCATCCAAGGTGTGATAAAATGAATCTAATACAACTTGAATTTGCTGATGATCTACTGTTATTTTGCAAGGGTGATGAAAAGTCTGTGGTGGAAATACATAAACAGTTTCAAAGATTTTCTAAAGCTTATGGACTAGTGGCAAATACAAGCAAAAGTAGTGTATATTTTGGTGGTGTAGACAGCAGGGTGCAACAAAGGATTCTCGAAATACTAGGATATACTAAAGGTGATCTACCCTTTAGATATACTGGTGTCCCATTGAGTACAAAAGATTATCAACAATCCAATGTGAGCCACTGATTGATAAAATGTTGAGTAGAGTTCAATGCTGGACAATCAAATTTCTATCCTATGCAGGGAGGGCAACATTGATCAAAGTGTATTGGGTACAATCCAAAATTTCTGGGCACAAGTATTCATCTTGCCAAAGAAAATTATACAATTCATTGAGACAATATGCAGAAGGTTTTTATGGTCGGGCAATGTTGAGCCAACAAAAAGGGCATTGATAGCCTGAGACAAGTTATGTGTACCTAAAACAACAGGGGGACTAAACTTCACAAACATATAGCTGTGGAACAAAGCAGTTATATGTAAGTTGCTCTGGAACATATGTACAAAAAAGGAGAAAATGTGGGTGCAGTGGGTTCATACATACTATATAAAAGAAAACTGTATATGGGACACAAAACCAAAGCTGGGTAATTCAGAAAATATTCAAGGCAAAGACACAATTTCAAGAGGCAGGATATTCAGAGGAGGATGCGAGACAGATAGATAGCTTCTCCACCAGAAAGTTGTACAATACACTACAAGGGGACTTCCAAAAGGTGACATGGAGAGGTCTAGTATGCAACAATAAGGGGATGCCTAAATAAATTTTCATCCTAAGGCTGGTAATTCTAGACAAATTAGCTACCAAAGACATATTTGCAAGATGGGGATTAGTTGATGAAACTGTATGCACACTGTGTCAAAGGAGCAATGAAATAATACATTATCTATTCTTTGAGGGTGTATCATGGGCAATATGACAGAAATTGTTATACTGGCAAGGGATCATGAGAAAGAAGAAACAATGGCATGAAGAAGTGCAATGGGCAGTGAAGAAAGCAACATGTAAGAATGCTGGAGCAGAGCTATACAAAATGAATTTTGCTGCAGTAACATATTACGTCTAGCAAGCTAGGAATAGTAGTGTATTTCAACAGAAACAAATCAATGTATTGAGTATAGTGAAAATGATAGTGCAGGAGATTCATATACATGCTCAAAATTGTAACAAACTGGATGCCTATCTAAGTACTATGAACTGGTATCCAATATAATCTAGGAAGGGATATAGTTGACTAAGGGGTAGTGAAGAAATCTCATGTTGGGGCTTCATGTCCAACAAAAGAGAGTGCATAGTTTTTTGTTTGTTTGTTTGTATGCTGTAAATATTTACTTGGTAATAAAGTTCCTTAATTATCAAAAAAAGATATATATTAGAGTTCCAACATAATATATTGGAACTCCAAGTTATTATACTGGAAGTTCACATGTAAAAAATTCGAACTCTAGTATATTATGCTAAAATATTTTCCGAAATTTAAATAGTATTTTCGTTCAAATTTATCTTTACATGAAAAGTGGCTAAATTTCGATTACTTTTGAAATTGTGGCTATTTTTCAATTATCACTTAGAGCATGTTTGGACATACAAAATTTTTGTTTTTTTTCCAATTTTTTTTTTGAAAACAATGTTTTGTTATCAATTTCAACCCGTTTTTTCCAATTTCACTTGAAAATGCATTTTCAAATTTGAAAAACCGGTTCTTACCAGTTTTTCAATTGAAAATGCATTTTCACTAGTTTTTAATTTTACAAATTTACCCTATACTTTTAAAAGTTAAACAATAGCATGTTGAGCAATAACATTCACTTGAAAATGCATGCCCGTTTGCATCTTCTGTGTAGTGAAGTAAAGTAGAATATGATAACAGTTAAACAATAGTATGTTTGATTATTTATTTCAAGTAGGATAGTTAAAATAGGGCGGATTTGATATTTTTTACAAGTTATGGGGTATAAATCATATTTCATGGTTTTACAAAAAGAGACTTCCAATTATGTTGCAAAAATTATAACCAAACATAACTTCTTCTTCAATTCAAATTCCAAATTTGAAAATTTATTTTGAAATTTATGTCCAAACACCTACTTATAAATCTGATTATTTTTGAATTTCACCCATGTGATATTAGCGTTCACAAAGCCCAAGATAAAAACAGTTGAAGGCCCAGCAATTAGAGGAAAGCCCAAAATCCATCTATATATATCAAATTGGAGGGAAAAATTTCAATTAGAGCATTTCAAGGAAGAACAATTTCCTAGCTTCTTCTGTACTCCTCAGGTTTCAGCATTCTTTCGATTATTTTGCAATTCTTCCTTTCCAATTCTTTATACTCTTAATTCTTTTCGCCTCCCTTACCCATGTTTTTTTCTTAGAATTTATAACTATTTATCGTATATTCATTGATGAAATTGTATTCAGATTCTTGTAGTCACATAACAAATTCCAAACGCCATAGACTCGATTTTTCTCTTCTTCCATGCAAGAAACCTAGATCAAATGCGTTAAGTACAGCATATGTACAAATAAAAGCTCTTGGAATTCCTTTAATCCAAAAAACTACTGGTTCTTCCTGTGATACTATACATCTCCAACCCTTTAAACCTTACTCTATTGGCCGTAACTGCAGCCTCTGTGATTTCATACTTGAAGACTGCCGAGTCAGTAATATTCATTGCCAGATTCTTTTTGACCCCTTGAACAATAAATTATTCTTGTCTGACGGGTTATTTTTTAGTTCAAGTAAATCTAGGGTTTCACTGAATGGGGTTTTTGTTAATGGGGTTAGAGTTGCAAAAGGCGAGGTTGTGGATATCTATGTTGGCGATGAAGTTTCGCTTGGCTGTGGAAGTCAAAGGGCCTGTTGTATGGGGTTACAGTTAGGATTTTGTTTGCAAAAGGCTGTCTTTGTTCAGGAGGTAGTTGATAGAAATATAGTTGGAGATAATGTTGTTACACCCACAAATTGTGTTCCAATTGGATGTGCAAGTTATAAGCGTATTGCTAAAGCAAATGTGTTGTTACATATGTGTAGGGAGGTATTAAGTAGCAATCATCCTGTGTCGTGTATCCAAAAACGTGTTATTCTTGATTATGCAAAGGGAGTTAGATGTCATGGTAAAATTGGAGTCAATGAGGATTTTAAGTTTCCAGTGGCTAGTGTTCTTGGAGTACATTCTGGTGAAAAAGCTTGTAGGAAAGAGGCATCAATTGTTGAGGATGCACCTGGCCAGAATCGGGAACGTGATTTCCCCAATGACGCTGCACTTGCTTTTGAGGTGGAAACATGTCATCTCGACGGGAAGGGTGCAGAACAAGTCAATAACGATGGGGCATCTCATGAGAATGGGTCCGATGCTAATGGCAGAGAAGAAGTTTTATCTCTGGGATGTATGAGGAAGGAGGTTGTTGGTCAAATTGATGATGTAATGAAAGAAAAGAATAGAATTGGCATTGTTCCACCTCCAGGAAAGAAGTTCGTTCTGAATCGACTGGCATGTGAAGGGCCAAAATTTTCAGAAGATCCTAATGTTGTATCATTGCCAGAGCTTCTTTATCCAATTGAGAATCTTGAACAGCTTTTTATTGCAACATTTACTGCTGACATACCATGGTAGGTCAAACTTGTTTGGTTGCATTTTGAGTAGCTTCTGTTTTATTACTTTCCTAAAAGCTGGACATTCTTGAAGCTTATAAGGTAACTACAAATTCTAAAAATGACCTTATGAAAAAACTGACCAGACTATATGTAGTTTTGTGCTTTTATTTTATTCTGAATGGAGATTTTCTTATAGGTTTCTGTCCTACTGTGAGATTCCAGCTGATCTATCTGTTACCATCGCTTGCCACAATGTTGAACGGTGTTGGAGTTCCAGCCCTGATAAAAGAACCTCAAAGCCTTACCCAGATTTTCCAAACCTAGTTGTTGTGTAAGTTGACATATTTCCCCCCTTTTCACTCTGTTTTGCCAAATGGCCACGAGCATGTACTAGATATGGTTGATTTTCTCAAACTGCTTTGGAATGCAACAATGAACAGCTTTTTGATCAAGTGAATTCATGGTAACAGTTTCCCTCCATTTCCTGAGGTGATTGCATTTGGTCAAGACCTAAAGAAATCAGGCATTGGTTGCCATCACCCAAAATTGCTTGTGTTGCAAAGGAGAGATAGTCTCCGTGTCGTGGTCACATCTGCTAATTTGGTGGCAGGACAGGTGCTTGTCTAATCACCTTTCTCTCTTTGGACCTTTTTTAAATTATATTTATTAATTTGTGAACTTGAAAGAAGCATGTTTCCTTTTTGGAATCATGCACTGAACTATTAATTTTTTTTCTTCGTGTTTCCCATCTCCCCAGTATACTTATTAATCTTGATAACCTGTTAAAAATTTGAGAAAAGGAAAAGAGGACAAGATTGTGGTGCTCTCAGTAAGGTTGATTGCTAAATGTTTTCCTGATAGAGCATATGGAATTTTTTTTGACACCTACGATGTCGTGTTCTGCTGCCAAGTAGAAGTTAAGAGTCCATGAGATATTCTTGTGAACAAGAAAAAAGTAGATTATACATGGTCCTCAACTTTTAAGAGGAGTAATCAGGATTTCCCATGATCCCATCCCTTACGAGGTTCAAAATAGTAAGTTAGAAGGACCCACATTTTATGTGAATTTGTTAATCATCTATCTGGTAGTACTAAGAACTGTTTCTGTCCAGAAGTATTAATGTATTCTGCTCCTCAAATGCTGCAGTGGTGCAGAGTGACAAATACAATATGGTGGCAGGATTTTCCTCGCTTGGATGTACCAGACTACTCCTCACTTTTCACAGCAATATCTGGAGAGGAAAATGGACATTTGGTATCTGATTTTGCTGCTCAGCTAGCTGGATTTATGGCCTCCTTGGTAGCTGATGTACCTAGTCAGGCCCATTGGATCCTGGAGCTGACAAACTACGATTTTAAAGAAAGTGATGGCTATCTGGTCGCTTCTGTACCTGGAATCCACTCAAGTCGCATTCCTTTTATATCAAAACCAAAACATTTCTTAGGGGTCAGTAACCTCTGTCCTTGTGAATTCGTGGTGTCATACCTGATACAGTTGCCTATTCGAACGGTTATTTTCAATCAAACTGATGATATTTTCTTAGTGTTGCAGTGGATTCTAAAGGAATTACCTGTTTGCTTGTTGTATAAAAGAAAAGATAAAAGCCTCAGTACAGTGATCTGTCAGCTTACACCTAATATAGACTACACTTTGTGGTGTTATCAAACAGTACAAGTAAGATAACATATTGCAAGTAGAAGTGCAAGGGAAAAAGATGCACTTACATATCTATGCACATCAATATGGAAATGAAATTAAGAAATTCAATCCCTGATGCTTTTGCTTGAATAGCAACAAAATCTCTTCTCTTTTCCCCAAAAATGATGTAAAGGTTTGTGTTGCCGCATTCACACAGACATGGTTCTGTGAATGTGTGTGTTCTAGATTTTGTAGGAATTCTGGTGTAAGAACAAGTTGACAGTACATCTTTAGGCTGAGATTTGAGAAATATGAAGTATCTCAAAATAACGAGTTGTTACAAAAAATCTGTAGAAAGAGGGGTAGTTTTCTCATCTGCCTTGGGAAATGAACAGAGATTTGTAGAGTTCTCTGAGTTTCTCAGCTATATATTCCCGACAATTGTGTTAAGACTTTACTTGTTCTATTATCTTAAATTTGGAACAGCTACATGTTGATTGAGGGTGAAAAAGGTATTTATTTGAAGATTATCTTAATACCCACCCATTACATTCTGATTTTATGTTAAGAAGATGTATCTTCCAGTTGTCTGAGTAAATCCACCCTTGAAATTCTAATAATAGGAGGCTTAAGGTCTGTTCTTGTGGGTTTTAATATCTGATGAGCTGTGCAGCTTTGTGAATACCCCCTTGTATATGGTCAAATAGTTGTGTATTCTTTCATTGTTTTCTCTCTTTTTTCACTTCTATTAGTAAGGGACAGCCTGGAGGCATTTTCTTGGGGTGTGGTTGGTAATGTTGAAGTTTGAAGTGCACTACTATTACTGCTGTAGGGTGATTGTGTGCCAGAGTTATGTCACTTTAAGCCAGTGGGTTCTGTTGAAGCATCAGTTGCTGGTCTAAGTCATCTCTTCCGTACTTCAGTGGATTTTAATGGAGCACGGCTGAAGAAACTTGCAACTTACCTTCGGAAATGCGGTGAAAATGTATGTGGAATATCAGAGGTTATTCTAAAGAGAGACCCAAATATACAAGCCGATGCAAATGCTGTTAGCATTCTCGTACCTAATCCTGAAAATCTCTCTTTAGGGGGTAAATTACTTTCCACTTCAAATATACATATTTGAATAGGAAGATTGGCTATTTAAAGTTTTAAACTATAATGTATGATGTATTGAAATGTAATGATAAGTCTCTTTACTAGGGTCAGTTTGATTTGATGCATTTTCGGACTCCTTAATTAGGGGAGAGTTTACTATAAATGCCAGCGGTGGTGTCTATGACATACTAATTGTCATAGCAGCTTGGAGGATGAAATCTAGAAGTAATTTCAACATTATGATAACAGTTTAGTAAGAGCTGACTTTTGCATTTTACTTAATCCCAGTGAAAAGGAGCTCAGTCTTGTTCTCGTTAACATCTTGCTTTTTGTCCACTTTGTTAGAGTGGCAGACTATTAAATCATATACTACAATAAGTATGAATGAATATTCATTTGCATTCTTCTGTTTGCCAAAATTATTCTTCATTTTATTTATTTGAACCAATTCTTTTGCTTTATTGCGTGCTAGAATGTGTTCAACTGGGGTTTCTTCCAAAGAATTTTGCGAAGTGGGTTGCTCCACTCTCGGACAGTGGTCTTTTCGTGTTTTCTGCTTATATTTTCCCAAGTGAAGTTCTTAGTGCTGCTTTAGAGGGAAGCACCAGCAAGGTACAGTTAGTACTGCATGTATCACAGGTATGCTGTTGTACCACTAGTAGGATTCATCTGTGACAATGCTGTTGAACATATTTGTCTTGTGTCTAGTAGTCATATTGAGATCATAACCTTGCAGGGTCCATCCTTCTCAGCCATTTCAGAAATTATTAGAGGTGAACATGTTTCTGCAATTTGCACACTCATTGCATCGCTTCAGAGGTGTTGGGGTATCTGGCGGCTTCAAGAGGTAATTTCTGAAACAGTTGGACATATTTTTCAAACCTAAACCGATTTTCATATTGGTTCAATTAAGAATAATGACTATGTCTTGGGCCTGTGGACTACTAGTCACTATTTTTTGGTGTCAGACCATAGAGTTCTCAGCCGTGGGCTTATGGGCAGTTGGGCACTGCATTTCAGTTGTGGCAATGCATACCTTTAAGAGCCACGCTTTGTACCCCTCTCATGTTGTCAGCCTAAAAGCTGATAGAAGACTTGAGATATTGACAGTAATCCAGGCCATTATTCTCAATTGTATTTTGAGTGTAGCAATTGTGTAGACCTTAATCAAAGTTAGAGTATAAAATTTTTATGATAACTTCACTAAACAGAATATTTTCTATGTACACCATCTTGTTTTGTTTGGACAATGGTTTGATTCAAGTGATGCCTTACCTTGGATAGCACGGTCTAAGAGCTTATGGGGCTTAGTCATGAAATAGCCAGTTTTATTCTTAATGCATTATCCATCACTTTCACCAATTTTTCGAGAAAACTAATTTTATTCTTTAATCTTAATGCATTGTCCATCACTTTCACAATTGTTTTCAATTTTTTTTCCGAACTATCGTGTGGTTCCTAAGTGAGTTTGATGCTAAGGTGATTTCTAGCCTTGGTTGATAGAGTTACCTGGTACCTATATTGGTGGGACTTGGGAGGTAGCAGGTATCTGGTGGAGTCGAGGTGCGCGCAAGTGGCCTGGACACCACCGTTATTAAGGAAAAAAGAGCAGTAGCTTCTTGGTTACTGGAGCACTGCCAAGAAGCATGCAAAAGAGTCATAGTAGTGATTCAAAATGTATTTTAATGTGTAAGGTGGAACAACCAGCCAGAGCATAAACTACAAACTTCATTTTTGTGATAAATAACAGTTTTATTTATAACAGTTATTGGAATCCTGACTTTTTTCACATTTCCTTCCATTGCACCTTGTTCAGGTTTTGGGCCAGTTCAAATGGCCGGAACATTTAGAAACTGATTTTGTATTTGGTGAGTGTTCTTTGTCTACTTGATGATTATCATGCTGTCCTTAAAAAATATATTGAGAATTATCATTTATGATTATTGTTGTTATTCTGTTAAGGTGCATCCTCAATTGGGTCCATCAACGCAAAATTTTTAGCTGCATTTTCAGCAGCAGGTGGGAAGCGGTCATTGAGGCTATCTGAATCAGAGGAATCTGATCCAGATGTGAGTAGCTACCACTAAATTTTATGATTTAGCTGAGTAATAAATTATTGTTAGGTTCAAGTTTTGCCCTTACTTTTTCTGGCAGTGGGGCTGCTGGAGTGTGAGCCAAGAGCTGAGAAACCCTTCCATTAGAATTATTTTTCCTACCATTGAAAGAGTGAAAACTGCGAGCAGTGGAATTTTGGCATCCAGGCGTATATTGTGCTTTTCACAGGTAGATTAGTTTGATCTCTCCTTTAATTCTTGAGAAATATTTGTCCTTGAGTTTTTTTTTTTTTTTTAAAAAAAAACTGAATGTTTGACGACTGGGAGAATGGATTCCCTCTTTTCTTATCAAGTTATTGAGCAATCATTCACTGCAATTTAACTAATAAGTTTTACTCAATATTTTGTTTCTCAGAAAACTTGGCATCGCTTGAAAACTATGGGCATTCTACATGATGCTGTTCCTTTTCCTGGCTACAGAATTGGTTATCCCATGCATGTCAAGGTAAAAGCTGTCAGAACATAGTTGCATGAGTCTTCTACTACACAGTCTGACATTTCATTGGGTCAAGTCCTATGATTAGGGTTCTTATCAAAACTCGGGGCCTGCTTTAACATGCTATGTGATGAGTTGAGTGTACAGATAGTGTTTGCCTTTGTTTTAACAATAAGGATATCAGTTACTGTTCTATACAAATGATCCAATTTGCTGCCTCACTATATGATGTTGCTGCTTTGCAGATAAATTCCTTTGAGATATAGAACTGAGGGTAATTTGTTTCATGCCCAGCTTTTAAATTGCTTTTGGAGGTCATAAGCTTTATTTTGCTCGTCTCTCGTGCGGCTTTCTTGGAAAATCCTGATGCTAATTGCATAAATAACTCTCCTTTAGTGATTTTATTGCCTTATGGAGGTTCATGTGCCATCACCGATTTTCTACGTGATGTTTATGCTGATCTTATCTTGTCTACTCTGTTCACTCAGTGTTGTTTTTTTGTGTACAAATGGGCATGTCCTTCATCAGAAGACTTGTTAGTTTTCCGGGTTTTTGGTGTTTACAGCAGTGGAAGCTAATTAATTTAGATTTGAGCAAAATGTTTTTGTGTGCTTTTCTTTTACATGCTAACCATCATTATCTGTCGGAGACTCGTACCTTTGATTGCTCTCTCTTTCTCTCTCCCTTCATATCTCTGGTTCAGAACAGCGTCAAAGTCATGACTTATGAGTTCTTATTCATGTTCAGTATCTCACTTAGAAGTCCTAATGACAAAAAAGAAAAATGTATGAGGTGAGCAGGTTGCTCGAAGAAGATTTCAGTCGAAGAAAGATGCGTCCCCCTTTGGATGGGTTTATTGTGGATCACACAACTTCAGTGAAGCTGCATGGGGGCGTCCGGTTTCTGGTTTACATGACAAGAAAATCAATGGAAATACAAGTTATTCTAGTATAGGTTCGAGACTTCATGTCTCTAACTATGAGCTAGGTATCTTATTCATTACTCCCCCTCCAGATGCTCATTGCAAAACAAACCAGCGGACAAACTTAGATGATATTGTTTTACCCTTCGTTGTGCCTGCACCAAAATACAGACCAGCAGACAAACCTGCTACCGCTCAGGAGATGAGGGAGGCCTTATTTGAGCAAACTGAGAGGGGGAGAGAGGTAAATGAAGCAGCAAAAGAGGTGGACGAGTGGATACAGGAAGAAATACCCGTGGAGGAAGAGGAAGTAATTGAGGCTACTGACTTTGTTGTTAAGGAGAGAGAAGATGAGAAGGCTTATGCGGAGAAACTATGGAATCATGTTGATTCCTCGGATAACTGTTAGAATCTAATAGGAAAACACATACAAGTAGAGTAATGTAGAAGTAGATATACTGGGACAGCCTTTCTGAATTTGGTGCAAATGATTCTGATGATGCCTGAGGTTGACGGCGCCCTCATTAATTTAAGGGGTCCGGCGCTGGTGTGGATTTAAAATGTTGTATTATGATTATAGTCGAGAGGAACATTCTTTAGTTTTATAGAAATATAGTTTCGGGTGATTTGGTGAGAATGTATGTATCATTGTAATTCTAAAGGTAAAGATAAGGACAATGTACAAGTCATCTATGAATAAGAAATAAGATGAGACATCAGCTTCTTTCTTTTGAATGTTATACCATTGACTTTGGGTTGTCAAATAGAATATGGCACATTATTTCGTTAGGTTTTATCCTCCAGAACTCGTCAATTTTCAGTAACATTAAAAGCATGGAGATATTTTATAGGACTAGTGTTATTAGCTTCTTGAACTGGTTCGCTACAGTTGACTTTCAGCACCAGTGATATAGTATAAGAAACAAACTCCGATTTTGGTTGCTTTCCTTATTGACCAAAGAATGAATAGGAAAAGGAGATCCTTGTGGCAAGTGAGAAATGGTTTAAGACGTAAAGGAATTTCGGCAAGTGGACAGTATATGCAATTAATAGATGGAGAAGTTTGTGGTCTTAAAATATAAAGTCAACTTTAGAGCAGTACAAAAAGTACCTTATGCAGCCCGATACACTAAATTTTTATATGTGAGGGATTGGGGGAAGAGCCGGACAATAGGGCATATTGTATACAGTTTTATCCTGTATTTCTATAAGAAATTATTTTTATAGTTCGAATTCGTGACATTCTGATTACATCAAAAGCAACTTTATTACGCGAAAGCTTCCTTTTAAACGAACGAAATAAATTATCGTACGCATCTTGTAGGCGTTTTGTCTGAATTCATCAAATCAAAAGAAAGCAATCTGTTTTCCCTTTGGCTCGGAGGAGACCAATAATGGGATGACAGGATGGAAAGGGAGATGAGTTTGAGAAGAAAATTTGACTAAAATCTTCTTTTTTATTCTTTGTTGCTTCTCTGTAATTTCCTGAATTATTATAATGTAAAATGTCTAATTTTTATGTTAATTATGGAAGGAAAATGCGATAATCTAAGCACATTAGATATGTCATGGGCGGCTTTCTAGCCATGCCTCATGACCCCTTGGGCACGTACCATGGCGTCCTAGCAAGCCTCTCAATGCCTAGAGCCATGGACGATCCCTTGGTCTTGGCTACGCCAAGTGACAAGCGCATATGTGCCTCTGTCGCTCCACCGATAGCCTTCGCCAACGCCCAACCGCAGGCAGATGCCAACAACGTCGTGCGCGCAAACCGTGATGCCAAAGACAAGGGAGCTGACAACGCACTTGTTCCTACCATGTAGAAAACTAAGTCATTTTCATTGTAAATATAGAGTAGTTTTATTTACTTCTATTATGTTCCTCTAGCTTAGTTAGGTCAAGTCTTGTAACTCAGGTTTATTTTTTAAGCACTATTAGGGGGATCAACAATCGAACTTTCTAGTAAGCGAGCAATTTTCTGTATGTGCGCCTTTCCCCCTCGGCACCGTTTTGCTTTTCTATAATAGCTTTCATTAATGCAATCAAGCTTTCTTTCATTCTCAATTCTCATTTCTGTTCTCTCAATTTCTATTGACATTGGTTTTTCCATATGACATTGACTCATCTAGCGTATGGAGGGGGCCTCAGTTGGCGGATAGTAACTCGCACTGATAGAAATTGCTTAGCCTTATGTCTCCCTTCCAAGGAATCACAGGAAGGCGCCGCATAACAGTTGGTATCAAAGCCTAGGCTCGACATTGGATGAGGCAACACATTGCCATTACCACCATATCTGACCATGGTGAATCATGGGGACCACATTGCGACCCTTGAAGAGACGGTTGGCGTATTACGACCTATTGTGGATACGATGCCTGAACTAAGAACCAACCTAGTGCAAAGGTTGGACGACCTGGACCGCAAAATGCTCCATGCCGAAGTTGACATAGAAAACATCAGTCGCGACTCTGAAAGAGGCCGACAAATGGCAGCCACAGGGGCAACCAAATTTTTTGGTAAATTCGAGGGCCTTTAATAGGAGCATGCCGATGATTTAGCCTATAGGGCACAAGAGGCAGACATGGTGACTTCCATGCAACAAACTATAAACAACTTGACAGGCCAACGCAATGTTATCACTGCTGCTTTACTTCGAGGAGGCGTAAACCAAATTGCGAGTGCTGTGAACCTCGCCCCTATGGAACAAACACTGAAAATTCCTAAGCCAAAGCCATAAAGTGGAGATTGAATGCCAAGAAGTGGAAAACTTCATCTTTGACATCGAACAATACTTCGATGTTGTGGGGGGCCTAGAAGAAGCTAAGATGGTAGCAACTGCTACTATGTATATTCAGGGTGGTGCTAAACTCTGATGGCGGGTGAAGTACGAAGCCATCAGGGCCGAACTGAAGGCAACCATACGCCTACATGTATTCCCCAAAAATGTTGAATACAATGCAAGGAGAAAGCTGCGGGATTACATGCGCGAATTCTCCGCGCTCATGCTGAACATACGTGACATGGGGGACAAATACAAACTCTTCACATTCCTGGAAGGTTTGAAACCTTATGACCGTATGGGGATGCAAAGACAAAGGGCAGACACTTTACCTAAGGTGATCCAAGCAGCGGAGTGCCTTGGGGACTATCAAGTGGAAAGTCAGAAGGATAGGCCTCAACAACCTGTCCGAGGAGGAGTGCCTAGCAGAAGTGGGGGAGATCGGAGTACAGGCTCCCTCCTCAGGATGTACTAGCACTACATCCAACAACAACGATCAACGGAGGAAACACCCTTCAGGATGTCGTCCTTGCGGCCGACCACATTGGAATAATGAATGCCCACATGCACAAATGAACACCCATCAAGCTTTTGATGACGAGACAGATGACGACACAGATGATGTAGACCAGACCGAACCAGTAGGTGCCTTTAATGCAATTGTTGGCTCTATTGCTGAGGCCTTAGTGGGAACCAATGCTGATATCCAAAAGAAGAAAAACCCCTGCCCAACCACCAAGAAAGGGAAAAAGAAGGCGTATGAGAGATCTCATCTTAAACAAGAGAGGACCTTAATGTTCGTCGAGATGAAGGTAAATGGAAAGCCCATTCGGGCGATGATAGACACAGAATCTACCCATAACTACTTAGCCTCGACTTAGGTGTAGCGCCTTGGTCTAGTTGTAGGAAAGGAAGAGGTCATGTCAAGGCTATCAACTCACCTCCTCAGCGAGTGGGTGGAATAGCCAAAGAAGTACCAGTGAAGCTTGGTCCTTACGAAGGATAATTCAACATGCGTGTGGTGATCATAAATGACTTCGAGTTGATAGTTGGGTTGGAATTCCTATGGCAAACCAACACCATGCCCGTACCGTATGCCGCCATGCTGCTAATTATGGGAACAAATGGGGCCAAGCCCTGCATTATCCATTGCATGCCTGTGAAGATGGTTGCTGAGAACATCTCGACCTTACAGTTGAAGAAGGGAGTCAAAATACATGAACCTACGTTCCTGGCTACCCTCTGCATTGAAAATATAGAACGCTCATCGGGTCCCATTCCTGCACACGTGAAGGAGTTGCTACTGGAGTTTGAAGACGTTATGCCGAAGGACATGCCAAAGAGACTCCCGCCTAGGCGAACAGTGGACCATGAGATCGAGTTGGTGCTGGGTGCGAAGCCACCTGCCCGGGCGCCTTACAAAATGTCACAACCCGAACTCACCGAGCTTCGGAGACAGTTGACGGAAATGCTAAACACAGGGATCATTGCGCCCTCCAAGTCCCCATATGGGTCCCATGTGCTATTCCAAAAGAAACATGTTGGCAGCCTATGAATCTGTACAGACTCTAAACAAAATCACCGTGAAGAACAAGTACCCTATTCCGCTAGTGGCAAACTTGTTCGATAGACTGGGTGGTGCGACGCTATTCACCAAAATAGACCTAAAGACATGTTATTGGCAAGTTCGGATTGCAGAGAGTGATGAACACAAGATGACATATGTGACAAGATATGGGTCGTACGACTTCCTGGTTATGCCATTCGGCTTGACTAACGCTCCAACCACATTTTGCACCCTGATGAACCAAGTCTTCAGAGAGTACATTGACGAATTCGTAGTGGTTTACTTGGATGACATTATAGTAATAACCAAACACTGAAAGAGCACCTGGAGCACTTGTGGAAGGTCCTAGCCCGATCGTGGGGGGCACGAGTTATATGCGAAGCTATCCAAGTTCTCTTTTGATAAAAAACAGATTGACTTCCTCAGACATGTCATCGAGAAAGAGTGGATCAGGATGGACCAACAGAAGATTCAGGCTATCACAGATTGGCCGTTGCCTAAGGATATCCACGCCTTGAAAGCGTTCCTTGGCCTATGCAACTTCTATCGGCGATTTGTGAAAAAATACTCTTTTATTCGTATTGTCATTGACAAAACTCCTCAAGAAGGTCACGCCTTGGGATTGGGGACCCTGACGAGCGGAGACCTTCAATGCATTGGAAACGGCTATGTCTAGTAGCTCCGTCATAGCCCACCCTGATTTGGCCAAGTCATTCGAAGTACAAACGGATACTTCCGACTATGCCCTTGGTGGAGTCTTGCTACAAGAAAGGCATCCTGTAGCGTACGAGATCCTGAAGATGAAGGATGTAGAGCGGCGCAATTCCGCCCACGAGGAATAATTATTGGATGTCGTTCATTGCTTACACCTTTGGAGGCACTATGTACTAGGAACCCCGATTGTGGTCAATAAAGACAACACACTTGTTAGACATTTCATGACCCAGACGAAGATGAATGGTCGACATACAAGGTGGTATGAACTCCTTGCGTAATTTCACTTCAACCTGGAGTACCGAAGTGGGAAGACTAATCATGTTGCTGATGCGCTCAGTCGGAGAGCTGATCTAGCATCAGTGTGCCTACTCTCCACCCTAAGGGGGAGCGAAGTAGCCACCACCATAAAATACCAGATACATGATCTACTAATCAAGGATCCTGCTGCATAGTATTTGGTTGATTTGGTAGGACAAGGCAAACTCACCAGTTCTACACGGAAGATGGCTTCCTGAAAGTGAAAGGGAACCGACTTTATGTTCCTAATGGAGGAGATATACAAAGGACTCTTCTGGTGGAATGTTACGATACTTTATGGGCCGGCCATCCCGACGAAGAACGCACCATGACATTACTTCGCCGTACATATTTTTGGCCTCAAATGGCCGATGACGTCACTCAGTATGTGAAGACTTGTCTAGTATTCCAGAAGGACAAGTCGGACCACTTGACACAAGCGGGAATCTTGGAACCACTAGTTGTCCCAAAAAGACCTTGGAAAAACGTTTCCTTGAATTTCATCTTCGGATTGCTCAAGGTCGGAGACATCACAAAAGAGCTCTAGTACAAACAAAAACACTTTTGAAATTGTTACCCGGAAACAACTGCTACTCTTGCACACCGTGAATGCACCAAACATGTCAAAATCTCCTCGAGCTGCTAGCTTCTCAAAAGAATGGAAGCGAAATTTGGAGATAGTGCGAAGCTATCTTGTCAAAGCCTAAAAGCGGATGAAGAGGCATGCTGATCAAAATCATCGCTTTGTTGAATACCAAGTAGGAGACAAAGTGATTATCAAAATCCCAATGCGGTACTTCTTTGCAAGGGTCCATGACGCTCGCTTATTGCAAAAATACATTGGACCCTTGTCCATTGAAAAACGAATTAGGAAAGTTGCATACCAGGTGGATACCCCAACTTGGTGAAAAATCCATCCCGTTTTCCATGTCAGTCTTCTGAGACCTTTTCGAAAAGACACGGAGGATCCTTCATAGAGCCAACACATAACACCAGTATTCGATGCCCCAATTCAACCGGGAAAAGGCGTTTTGAAGCTATTCTTGATGATTGAGTGTTTCACGCCTCAAGTAAAGATCACCAAGAATTCTTGTTGAAATGGGAGGGCTGTGATACAGAGGAGAATTCCTAGGAGAGGGGAACAAACCTCAAAGCCTACAAAATCCTAAGTGATGATTATCTTTCAAGTAAGGCGGCGAGGACATCGCCAACTCAGGTGGGGGAGAATGTCATGGGCGACTTTCCAGCCATGCCCCATGACCCCTTGGACGCGCACCATGACGTCCTAGCAAGCCTCCCAATGCCTAGCTCCATGGACGACCCTGTGGTCTTGTCTCCGCCAAGTGACAAGCGTCCATATGCCTCTGTCGCCCCACCGATAGCCCTCGCCAGTGCCTAGCCGCAAACAGATGCCAACAGCGCCGTGCGCGCAAACCGTGTTACCAACGACAAGGTTGCTGAAAACTAACATGTTCCTACCTTGTATAAAATTAAGTCCTTTTCATTGTAAATATAGAGTAATTTTATTTGGGATAATACATAATTACCCCATTGGGGTTGTACCTAAATTCCAGTTGCACCCCTTAAAAATACGGGTGTCCTATGACCCCCTTGGCCTTGTTAAAAGTGTAATAAGTATAACCTTTTGAGTTGATGTGGCGTAGAAAGTGTAAATCACTCTCTTGAAAAGAGTGAGAGGCAAAAAATTTATTAAAATTTATTTTTATTAGCAATTCTTTAAATATTAATATTTTAGTCTTGTTTTTATCTTTTTCCTTCTTCCTTTCCTTTTCTTCTCTCCTATACTGTTACCAGCAGTGAAGGACTAACAATACCGCCGGAATTATTTTTTGGTGAACCTTTATTGTGGAATTGAATTTGCCCTTTCTTAAGATTTAATATTAAGAGATTTAGTGGGGTGAAGAAAAAACTCGGCTATGAGCTGCCGGTGAATTCTTAGATGACCGAACCGTCTCTCTCCGGTCCTCTTCTCCGGCGACTGTCACTGTTCTTATCCTAAAATGGTGGAGGAAAAAAGGAGGGAAAATGGTGAAAAAAGTAGTGAAAAAGAAAGAAGAAAGAGGAAGAATTCATGGATTCTGAGTAGCTATCCAATTTTCCGATCATCTTCTCCAACCACATTTTTTTGTTGGTCATTTTCTCCGGCGACTGGAGTAAGAAAGATGGACATGAAAAGAAGTGAAAAAAAATTATAGAAGAAGAATGGAAAAGAAGGCATCACTACTAATGGAAAGAAAAGAAAATGAAAGCATTAAATTTGATGGGTTATGAGCTGGGTTTGGAAAAAGAAGAAAAAGGAATCTAATTGAGGAAGATGAAAAGGAATTTGGTACGTGTGAGGGAGGGGACAACTTTTCTTTGGGTTGGGGGGTGGGGCTGATATAAAAAGTAACCTTTTTATTTATTTCTTTAGTAATTTATTATGTGTCTGCGCGTGTCTCTCACCTACTAGTTTTAGAGTGGGCTTTTCGGTGTAAGGGGGTCAAAGTTACATTTTGACGAATCCAGGGGGGTCATAGGACACCCGTATTTTTAAGGGGTGCAACTGAAATTTAGGTACAACACCAATGGGGTAATTATGTATTATCCCATTTTATTTCATGTACTTCCATTATGTTCCTCTAGCTTAGTTAGGTCAAGTCTTGTAACTTTGACTTATTTTTGTAAGCACTATCAAGGGGATCAAACAATCAAACTTTCTAGCAAGCAAACAATTCTCTGTATTGGTGTCTCCCCCCTTCGACACTGCGTTGCCTTTATGTAATAGCTTTCATTAATGCAATCAAGCTTTCTTTTAATTCTCATTTATGTTTTCTCAATTGCTCTTGACATTAATTTTTCCCGTACGACACTGACAATCCCGTCTAGCATACGGAGGGGACCTCAGTTGTCAGACATGNTCAAACTTTCTTTCATTCTCAATTCTCATTTTTATTTTCTTAATTGCTCTTGACATTGATTTTCCACTGACAATCTCGTCTAGCGTATGGAGGAGACCTCGATTGGAGGATAGTTACTGCACTGACACCGATTGCTTAGCCCCACGTCGCCCTGAATATCAAAAAGGCGCCGCGTAACAGATAGCGCGTAAGTCGTAAAATGAGAACTAACTTGTTCGCGTAGCGATATCAGAACGAACAAAACGGATATAAGCACACATAAACTTTATGTTTACTTATATAGGGAATAACATGGTCAACTAACAATAGCCATGTTAGGCCTTAAAGCACCCCTTATGGGTGGACCCAATTTTTTTTATATTTATCAAAATTAAAAAAAAAAATTATGACTTATTTTTTTTTGAAAAATGATTATGACTTATTTATTAAAGTAAAAATTATGACATAATGCCGAGAAAGAGAAAAAAGAATGTAAACGAGAGTACAAGAGTTTTGCGAAATACTTGGTGGGTGATGCAAGAGAATGTAAAGGTGAAAAAACAAGTAATATTGGAAAAAGAAATTTGTAAGAAGCACGTAAAAATAAGAATATACTCATCTCCGATTTCAATTTACGTGAATCAATTTTTCTTAGTTCGTGCAAAAAAAAAATCTTGTTATTTATTAAAAAAGTAATTTATATTATGCAATAATTTATAGCCACGTAAAATATATATCTTATTTTACATCATAAATTTAAATTTTTTATTTCTTTTTGTTAAACTCTACGCACAATTTAAAAATGAAACGGTAGAGTATTGCTATCTTAAAGACCAGTACAAACGAGGCGGCGTGTGGCGAATGACGTGTCTTGTCGACAATGAAAATGGAAAATGGGAATTCGTTCATTCGTAGGCAAGGGACCTCAATGAATCCATCCTTTCCGTAACCTTCTTTTCTCCTGTCTTCCGTCCAACGAATTGCGTGCTCCCTCTGCATTCTATTATTTCCATCACTATTCATATCTTTCCGCCGCTCCCTCTGTCAATAATTAAATTTCATTATTACTTCGTCATGTTGGATTAGACATCAAATTTAGAATATTGTAATTTAACATGCTTTATAATAATTGTACTAGATAAAATATTAAAACAATAGTAGTTGAAAAGTAAAATGTGTCATCTAGTGGTGAAACTGTCATCTAACGATAGACGAAACAGAAATGAAAATTATGGTGCAATTCTTTTCCTACTTCTAAAATTAACTTATTTTTATTAAAAAAAATATTTTTAGTATGAAATAATTTATATAACAATTGATGTTTGATCAAGCTTTTAAAATTTAAGTATATTTTTTTCAAATAAATATTTACAGTAAGAATTTATTTTTTTCTGCTTCTCTAAAATGCTTAAGCTTCAACTCAAAAAATATATATTTGATTTTAGAAAAAGGCACTTTAAAAATTTAAAAAAATAATCTTGGATAAACTTGGCCAAACAAGGTATAAATCTTTTAACAATCCAATATATTTATACCTGAGTGGACAGTAGAAAGCAAATGCGCAAGTTCGTCCAATTGCCATAGTTATAAAAAATATAATTAAAAAGTAAAGTTAATAGACAAAAATAATACAATATCAAAGTCTACAATTTACTTAGGAAAGGAATTTTAAATTTTGTAGATTGTGAATATTATAGTGTAATTATTAGAAAAACAATATCGATATTTTTTTGGGGTATAATTAAGACAAAAAGGATAATCTCTAAACAGGAAAGCACAACTTGTACTCTTTTTCTTTTTGGCATAATAAAATGACAGGTTTCGGCATTTTCATGGAAAAGTCACATTATTTCTGGGTACAGACTCTATTGAACAGAAATTTAACACATTTTCTCCCCCATTTTTACCAAAACGTGCCTTTAACGTGTAGTCTTCTCCAATTCCAGAAAGAATCTTTCAATCACAACTTTATATAAATATACCCTTTCTAAATCCTTAAAAAATACTTCACCTTCCCCTTTTGACTTTTCCTTTCTTCATCTTCTTCTTCATCATCTTTTTTCTGTGTGTTGATTTTTGTTGTATATATATTTTTTGAATGGAATTAACTTGTTCGTCTCCACTTTCTGTGAACTCAACAATCAGCTTCAATCCTCAGCATCGTCGCTATGTGTCTGCTTACCCTCACAAGAGATGTCAAACCGTGTTTTCGCTTTTCCCATATTGTCCTTCTTCCTCCTCTCATATTACTACTACTACTACTACTGCGGCCGCCGCTGCTTGTAGTACTAGCAGTTCTACTTCGTCCCTTTTTGGGATATCGCTTTCTCATAGACCCTGCAGCTCAATTCCTCGTAAAATCAAGCGCTCTTTGTATATTGTCTCTGGAGTGTTCGAGAGATTTACTGAGAGATCGATCAAAGCTGTGATGTTTTCACAGAAAGAAGCAAAGGCTTTGGGCAGAGATATGGTGTATACACAGCATCTTTTGCTGGGTCTGATCGCAGAGGATCGTAGCCCTGATGGATTTCTTGGTTCTCGAATAACTATTGATAAAGCCCGCGAAGCTGTTCGGAGTATATGGCATGATGACGTGGAGGATGATAAAGCGAAATTGGCTTCTCAGGACTCCGGTTCTGCTACGTCGGCTACTGATGTAGCGTTTTCTTCAAGTACAAAGCGCGTATTTGAGGCGGCGGTTGAGTATTCAAGGACCATGGGACATAATTTTATTGCTCCTGAGCATATTGCCTTTGGTTTGTTCACCGTTGATGATGGTAACGCTACTCGTGTGCTCAAGAGGTATTACAGATAGTCAGTCAAAAAAGCTTTTTCTTTTCTTTCCATTTTTTCGCAAGTAGTTTTGTTTTCAGTATAGGAACTGCTGGTTTTTTTTGGTAGAGCAAGCAAGTAGTTAGATGCAGATCCACGATTTGAATATGCGCTCCGCAGTCCATTCTGGGTTTTAAATCTATTATTTGTACATATTTGGTGCATATTTTACCATATACTATACAAGTTTGAGCCAAAGTTACTGGGTTTAGATGTACATGTAACTAAAGCACTACATCTGCCACTAGCAGTGGATGATGAGGATATTAAGAACAAAAGTAAGAGGCTTTTAGTAAGCTGACTGTCCTGGGATTACGAATAGATAAGCTAATGTTGCTTAATTTGAGTCCAAAACAGCTTCTACAAATGAGGAGCAATGAGATGTTGTCTCCGACTGTAGCTAGGAAGCAATGAACTTATTGGTAGAAGTTATCCTTCACTCATTTATCCTTACTTGCCATATTTTACATTTCCATTTAGTGTTGTTTTCCCTCCCAAGGGTATACAAAATACCAAGAGATATTTTGGTTTGCCGAGGATCTAACGGAAACAGTGTCTCTGCCCTTCCAGGGTAGGGGTAAAGTTGCGTACATCTTATCCTTCCCAGATCCCATTTGTGGGAATACACTGTGTTGTTGTTGTTGTTGTTGTGTGTTCTCAACTTATGAATGGTATCTGCCTCTCTTTTTTTTTTTTTTTTTTGTCTTCTTGTGTGTACATGTATCACAGACCCCACTTGTGGGATTCCACTGGGCTTGTTATTGTTGTTGTTGTTGTGTGTACATGTATGTACATATTCTTTTTCAAGTTGTACGCCTGACAACCGTAGATTAATATTTTGACCTCCTGTTGATAAGCAATTTTTGTTTCTGATGGAGCACTATCCATGAGCACATGTTGTGCTCTAAACCAAGCATACTGATGTACTTGTTAATAAATAAATAAATAAACAAATGCTTACGGATTTCCTTTTTGCTGCATAATTTTTCTTACAATGCTACTGGTTTGGTAATAGTATCCTTCTTCACCTTCCTGATTGAGTTTAATATGCCTTCTCTCTTGCAATATGATTATCTATCTGTCATTTATTACACGCTATTTATATAAGAAATTAAGAATTGTATGGTCGACTGACCTAATTTCAGGTTAGGAGTAAATGTAAATCGTTTGGCAGCTGAGGCAGTTTCCAGGCTTCAAGGAGAGCTTGCTAAAGATGGTAGAGAGCCAATTTCATTCAAAAGGTCGCGTGAGAAATCCTTCCCTGGAAAAATAACTATCGACCGATCCGCAGAGAAAGCAAAAGGTATGGCCAGTTCCTCTCACTCTCTTGTTAGTGTTTGGTTTGGCACGCTGTCTCAAATGCATTTCATTTCCAGCAGAGAAAAATGCTCTGGAGCAATTCTGTGAAGATCTTACTGCCCGTGCGAGTGAGGGCCTTATAGACCCTGTAATTGGCAGAGAGACTGAAGTTCAGAGAATTATCGAGATTCTCTGCCGTCGAACCAAAAACAATCCTATTCTGCTTGGTCAAGCTGGTGTTGGGAAAACAGCGATAGCCGAAGGGCTGGCGATAAACATTGCTGAGGGAAATATTCCTGCATTTTTAATGGTGGGCTTTTCAATGAATTCATATATTTTTTCCGGGGTTTCTTTGAACCATTTTTTAATTTGATATGCATCTCCTATACTCTTGTTCCGCTAGCTGCTGCACCTACTTAACTAGTGGTTATTTGCTACATACACAGAAAAAGCGGGTAATGTCTTTAGACATTGGCCTACTCATTTCAGGTGCAAAGGAGAGGGGCGAACTAGAGGGGCGTGTGACTACATTAATTAAGGAGGTAAAAAAGTCAGGTGAGCATAGAATGGACGTAAAATTTGGTCAAATTCTTAGATCATTGGCTTAGCTTGTGACATAATTTGCAGGCAATATCATTCTATTCATAGATGAGGTCCACACCCTTGTTGGTGCTGGCACAGTTGGAAGAGGAAATAAGGGTTCTGGTCTTGACATTGCTAATTTGCTAAAGCCAGCACTTGGACGGGGTGAACTGCAGGTAATTTCCTATTCTGGTTCCATGCATAACTCTATGTAGTTGCATTCATAATGTTGGATTTTATGGACTCTGCGCTTAAATTTTGTTCTTGTAACAGTGTATTGCATCTACCACCATGGATGAGTTCAGATTGCATATTGAGAAGGACAAGGCCTTTGCCCGAAGGTTCCAGCCCGTCTTGATTAATGAACCAAGTCAGGTGAATATTACTCTATGCATGTGTATGCTCAAGTGGGTGTCTAAGGTCCTAACAGATGTTCTTGTTTCCTAAATTATACAGGCGGATGCTGTCCAGATACTGTTGGGACTGCGTGAGAAATATGAGTCACATCATAAGTGTATATACAGTTTGGAAGCCATAAATGCTGCTGTGCAACTGTCAGCAAGATATATACCGGATAGGTATCTTCCTGACAAAGCTATCGATCTTATTGATGAGGCTGGTAGTAAATCTCGTATGCAAGCTCACAAAAGAAGAAAGGAACAGCAGATATCTGTACTCTCACAATCACCAAGTGATTATTGGCAGGAGATTAGAGCTGTTCAAGCCATGCATGAAGTGGTAATAGTACTCAATGTTATACAAACTCTCTAGATTTTGCACGTCTTGAAAAATTTGAACTTCCTTATGTGGTCTAGATACAATAACCTGTGCCCCCTCTATAAACAGATCTTGGCAAGTAAGCTGACAGAAAATGATGATGCATCTCGTTTGAATGATGGCAGTGAACTTCATTTACAGCCAGCATCACCTTCTACATCTGATGAAGATGAGTACGTATCTGCCTCCATGTTTCTACAAGGGCATTATAGTAGAATAAAGATTGTCTCAATTCATAAATTTAAATCAGAAGTAAATTAACTTATTCTTTGATTTCTACTCTAGACCTCCGGTAGTTGGACCTGAGGAAATAGCAGCAGTTGCTTCACTCTGGACAGGCATTCCCCTTAAGCAGCTTACTGTTGATGAAAGAATGCTTCTGGTTGGTCTTGATGAGCAGCTTAAAAAAAGGGTTGTTGGTCAGGATGAGGCTGTTACAGCCATTTGTCGGGCTGTTAAGAGATCCAGAACTGGTCTTAAGGACCCAAATAGACCAATTTCGGCAATGCTCTTCTGTGGTCCTACCGGAGTTGGAAAATCTGAACTAGCTAAAGCTTTGGCAGCGTCCTATTTTGGTTCTGTAAGTATTAATAAAATGAGCTGTTTTGCATTATTCATCCAAAGACGCGTCTCCAGATTAAACAATTGAGTAGAAATTGTGGAACTTTGAAATTGAAATTGCTTCCCCACGATTTTGGTTATTAAATGTTGACCGTGTTGACCAAGAGTTCTGGCAGCATAATTTGCACAAACAAAATCTTGCTCCTATTAGGTTGTCTAAATTTGAGAAGAATTATGTAAGATAAGAAATGTGCTTCATCTTTTCTTTCTAGATGCCTTAACTGTTTCATCAGCCAGTCACCATGTTTTGCCCCTGAAGTTATGCAATCCAGCCACTTCAGTGATAATGGATAGGTATTGTCGATAGTACTGGTGTTCTCAGGACTTCTTTTGGTTCTGATGTTCTTGGGAATTTTCTATGTTGTTGGTAGTGGTGATTCGGGTAAAGAAAGTATTATACTATGATAGTAAGATGTGGTGACTGTGTTTTAGGTGGTCGTGGACACACAACAAAAACGAAAATAGGTACCGGAGGCTGTGCTGTGTGTCCATTCTAGGTTTCTATGGCTATTGTGGCATGGTCAAATTAAGCGTTGGAAATACCACCCATTAATCTTGTTGGAGCACGACTTTGGATTTTTGGTGGCCACTAATAAGTACTTCAAGTTTAGACATTCTAGGTACTAGGTAGTGCTCTATTACTGGCTTATTTCAAATCTCTTTCCCTGTTGCCAAGGTCAGATTATTCCTTCATCCATTTCAATGAGAAATGAAGTCAAGCAACAACGACAACAACAACAACAACCCAGTGAGATCCCACATTATCTAAATAACCCTATGAAGTCAAGCATTGTCTAAATATCTGATAAGTCTGATACATTTACTAGATCCTTGCATCATCCACCCCTCTCAGCCCGCCCCAAAAGAAAGAACAGAAGTAGTTTCTAATCACATATGGTGGAGGCACGTAATTTGGCAAAATAAATGAAAAGTACTAAGTGAGCTTTGATAATGGATCATAGTCATATAGTTAGCACTGCTTTTAATCTTGTCATCACTCTGAATTTGGATCTCTTGGTACTAGACTGTTTGTGACTTCAGTGCAGAGATTGAATCAAATCAAATTCATCTGAACGACATTCTCTGTTCAACCTTGTAGATGATAATTGTGGCTAAGATTTTATCAAAAAGAATTTCATTCATCAAGAATTATGCATCTACTTTTCTTAGAAGTTCATCATCAAATTGCTAGAGTTATATTTGTTATCTTCGGTTCTGTTTCATTTTAACGATCACTTGGTTTTGTGAATTTCTATGTACTCAGCGAAGTATCTTTTTGTGTTGCACAGGAATCTGCCATGCTAAGATTGGATATGAGTGAATACATGGAGCGGCATACTGTAAGCAAGTTAATTGGATCGCCTCCTGGTTATGTAGGCTATGGAGAAGGAGGAACACTTACTGAAGCTATCAGAAGAAAGCCCTTCACTGTAGTGCTGCTAGATGAGATTGAAAAGGCTCATCCTGACATATTCAATATTCTCCTTCAGTTGTTTGAAGATGGTCACCTAACAGACTCTCAGGTTAGATCCGTTTATACATCTGGCTTATTGTTCTAGAATGTTCCACAAGATGGGGTGTACAACTTGTTTTGGAAGATTGGCGTTGCTAATTATGAAACTTGATTCAACAGGGAAGAAGAGTGTCATTTAAGAATGCCCTGATAGTGATGACTTCTAATGTGGGTTCTACAGCCATAGTAAAGGGTAGACAGAATACTATTGGCTTCTTGCTGGCTGATGATGAATCAGCAGCCTCCTATGCTGGTATGAAAGCAATAGTGATGGAAGAGCTCAAGACATATTTCCGCCCAGAGTTGATGAATAGGCTAGACGAAGTAGTAGTATTCCGTCCTCTAGAGAAGCCCCAGGTTCGTATAATATACCTCTAGTTTGATCTGAAAAGTTGCATTGATCTGATAACTCAATGGACATTGGGGTGATCTTTTATTCTGTTACATCTCTGTAGAAAGCAGTCGGCTACTGTGAGTAACTGCTTTGTTTTTTCCGTTTCAGATGCTCCAGATACTAGACCTGATGCTGCAGGAGGTAAGGGCTAGGCTTGTTTCAATGGAAATAAGCTTGGAGGTGTCAGAAGCAGTAATGGAGCTTATATGCCAACAAGGATTCGACAGAAACTACGGTGCACGCCCTCTTAGGAGGGCTGTTACTCAAATGGTTGAAGATCTCCTGAGTGAATCTTTACTTTCTGGGGATCTCAAGCCTGGTGATGTAGCTATAATTAATTTAGATGAGTCTGGAAATCCTGTTGTCGCTAACAAGTCAACCCAGAGTATCCATTTGTCTGATGCGAACGGAAATCCAGTTGTCACAAACCGGTGAAGCCGGTGTATTCATTGGTGGATACATTTGTATTGTAAGGTATAACAGCACGATGCAGCTCCCTGTATATGAGTAAATTTTTGTGTAGTTTTAGATAGCTGATTCATACATGTAAAGACATGCCACAGATAATTCTTTCAAGAATGTATAAACTCTTATGATCGTTGTAAAATATTGATGATAATGTATTTAACCCTATACAATTTATTCTGCTAAAAAGAGAAAGAAGCTAACCATAGTTCACCTTATTTTTTATGAAGATAGAATTGGCTAATTATGTGAATAATGAAAAGCTTCAACCAAGACGGGTTTGGTCGTCGGATATTCTTTCTAATGAAGATGCGCGGGAAGAAGAGAACAATGAAAAGGCACGACTAACCAAACTTTTTTTTGTTTTTTCTACATTCTCTCTGATCCAACCGAAAGTAGTACAGCTTTGACCATGTCTTTCGACATTAATTCAGCTTTCTCACCTGATGCTTTCAAGCTAAGATACTAACCAGGCAGCTATTCAGTCTTTTAAGATCAAAATGCAAGAAAAGGTCTTGGTACACAGCAGAATACAATGGCTTCAGTTACATGGATTAGATAATCCCTATCTCTTAAGAGCTCCTCATCGGCAGATCAACCGTGCTGACTGGAGGAATGGTACTGGCATTGGAATGTCCCAACTCACACGTGATAACCCAGATGTCTACTCCTGGAAAAAGTAAAATGAAAAAAAATAGGCAGAGGAGATTAGGCGACTTGAACAGTACACTGCAGTTTTCTGGAATACATTGTGAAAGAAAGGGCATAAACTAATAGACAAGTCTGCTAAAGCAATTACACGTTAAGCTAGATGGTTTATTTAACAAGGAGTGATTCTCATCTGGCTCACTGTTCCAAAATTTAGGCATGCAACAGTTGTGTAACTAAGTACATTGACCAAAATGATTTTCTTCTTGTAAGCTAATGCAAGTGCCAACTACCAACCAGTTACCAGATGATAACGCATAAAACTTAAACAAGAGGGAGTATAACATAAGAGAAAAGAAAGACAAAGTCATCAAGTTTGATATTAGAATAATTTGCACCTGCTCCATATCTGTAGGACCGTCTGTCTTTTGCTCAGGTATAGTTTCTTCCTCCGTCTTGTTAGCTTCATCGTCGCCATCTGTTACCATCTTGTCTTCTTTGGCGTCTTCTTTTTTAGCAGCAATATCGTGATCACCAATATTTAGATCTGCAGGAAGCTGGCCAGACCTCAATGCCTGCACAATTTTACTCATCACCATAAGTTTCCCAAAATATATTAGAAAAAGGGGATAAGAGCAAGGTCTTCATAAAGGAAAAAATTGACAAATATACTAATTTCGTAAATCAAAACTTTGCGTATCACCTGTTCAAGTCTAGCAACCTCCTCAAGAGTTTGGGAATTCACAATGGCAGCCTGCACATGCAAAAAGAAACAAATTAATTGAACTAGCAAAAAGGAAAGGACTGATCTATTTACTTTTGGAGTGGTCTCTTTTTCACAAATCCATGAGGAGAGTCATACGGCATGCTTTAATTTACTGGGTGCGGCTCCATAATCATGAAAATCCATATTTAAACCAAATTTTACCAATAATGAGAAAAGCTTAGTGCATCAAGACCAATAAGTATAAGCTCCCCGCTCTTTTGCAATGGTCCATTGACGTTGACGAAAAATTCAGTGGACATGACGTGCTCTTATTATAACAAAAGAGCTAACTAGTTGAGCTCTGACCTACAAGTCACTGGAAGAGTTTGATGACTTCTCTTACAAGATTCAAACAAGTTGCCCCGATCCACAGAAGGTACTGTGCTTCAACGACTCAATATATAGTTTTCTTTCTAATGTTCTGCTCTATTATGACCTGATATAGTGAAGATTGTTTTGTTAACCACTGTTTGTTCTCAAAAAACATTTCATTTTAGTATTAGTTGTGTTGCTGAAACTAGTTGATTTGTAAGCTTTATATGGTCAAAGCGTTGTCCGCAGAGCTGTACAAAGGGAGTACTGCTTTTTTTTTGGGGGGGG